>ONZK01005008.1:10036-23863 GCA_900322385.1 Pharnaceum exiguum | reverse complement strand
AGAGCTGTGACCTCCAAAATGGGGAGCACTGATGTTTGGGGTATATTGAGTTCGGGGGCGTATGAAAAAAATATGTATAAAAGTATAAAAATAATAATATTTTATATCAGTGCCCCCAAAATGGGGAGCACTGATGTCCATGCTCTAAGAGCAAGTTTATTTCTACAATTCACTTACAACTATACACAAATTTCTATGCATGTCATATCAGCTTATACCCCACTTACAACTCTATTTTCACCCCCATATTATCCCTACAACTTTGTTACAACTTTTCAAATATTTTATTTATTTTTAAATTTGGATGTGTATAAAATTTATGGAGAAAAAATTAATTAAATGAATCAATCATAAATCATGTACATTTTATGTAAGAGTTGCAAAGAGAATACCTCACCTCAACTTTGCAAAAATGCAACAACATTATTCATACACTTTTAATTGCAACTCCCTTACAACTCATTAAAGTTGTAGGGATAAATTTGTCCTTATAGATTTCCCTGGTGCACAACAAGATCTCAACCCGTTCTAAAAAAAAAGAAAAGAAGATCTCAACCCAATCTGGATTGACCTACGTACAGCTAGGCTCAACGTTCCTACGGAACAAGCTTTATGATATTACCACTAATTTCTGTCCTTTCTCACTTTATGTTGGTGTTATCCCCCTTTTTTAACAAAAAAAAATTACTTGAACAATGACCAATACGGAGTAGTAAGGACTAAGGAGCAATCGAGCATGTATTGTGAATTTGTGAGTTTTGTGACAATACAAAGAGGCAACAACCCGTATAAATGTGCAACGACCCTTTTGGCTGTTTGCATTTCTACGGAGTAATTACTAATTAGTATTGCGCATTGACCTTTAGCTCGTGCTTACTGACATAAAAATGCATCACCTACATGAAATGTCAGTATAAGCTATGATACCAAGTGTCCCGACATGAATCTTGATTGTTTGTTATCTTCAAAATGACGCCAACTTAACCAGGCTACGTTACGATTGCAATGAACCGTAGAGCAATTAGACAAGTGATATTGTTTTTGTCAACCTCGAAAACAACATCTCTGTTTTCTTGAATAGAGGTAAGGTGTATACAACCTAACCCCTACACACTCCCATTGAATAGGGTTACGTACACTCCGTTGTTGTTATATATTGGTTTTGTGTGTGAAGTGTCAACCGCATACTATTACTATTTCACACTATTTTTATACTACAACTTTTTACCTTCTATATCTCAAATTTTGTTTGGTCAAGTAGTCTTCAAGTCTGGTTTCACACCGAGGATCAGGGTTTGAATCCGATTGCTTATTAATCCGTGATGAAGCTTTAAAATGAAACCCTACAACGACATTTGTTTTGAGTGTCACTAACCAAGGGGTCAATTGTGCTCCCAATTGTATACAGCACCATACACCTCAATCAAATAAAAAAATCCGAACCTTAGGCGTCATTTGGTATCATGTTAGGTTTTCAATTTTTAAATTTTCCAAAACCAAAATTTATGTTTATGTTTTAAAAAATTTTAAAACAAGATTTCAAAATAACACTCTTCTAGTTCCACCATATACTACAATTTCTCTCATCTCCCTTCTTTGCCGTCGTTATTCTTCACTCTTCACTCCTGAGTTCTCACCAATACCACCAACACACAAATCATGATATGACACCTAGTTGCAACTCTTTGTCCTTCTATGTTCCCTCTTCTCCTCCACAATTGTACCCCCACCTTCCCCAATTACCTTCACATCTAACACCACTGTATATCACCCTTCTCCCTCGTTGACATCCACCCATAATCACGATGAACGACTATTTAAAGGCGTCGACGGTGCCACCACAACCTCGTTATCACCGGATAACTTCATTATTTCTCCTTATCCATCCCCTCCCCCATCTTCTTCTGTCGTCGCCACAAGTCCGACGTCTACTACGGTAAAAGGTCAAGGTCAAGATCGATCTTGGAGCTTCCACCATTCTCCACCTCATGGTAGGCTTTGTTTCTATCTACGGCTGCACTAACTGAGGTTCGGGATTGATCGACTTAGTTGGGTCTCAGATAGTAAGCGGGATGAGGCGGTTAATCCATGCCCAAAAATTTAAAAATTAAATGTCACGTCAGTTTTTTTAACGGTTAAACCGAGCACATGACAGTCAAAGCCGCAAAGTGGACGAAACTAAAACTCAGGTACCAAAATAAATAAATTGAATAACACATGTATCCAATCGTACAAAATGATATATATCAAGTTTTGAAAATGTAAAATTTCAAAAAAGAAAAAAATAGAGGTGAGAGAAGTGCTAAAAGCACGGTGGTTGTGGTCCTGCAAGAATTTGACAAATTAAGATGTGGTATAGTAAATTACCCAGACTGGCACAACAATTGCCATGCCCTGTTTTACCTCTGCTATAAACAACTTAAACTGACTCTTTTTTTTTTTGGCCTAACAACTTAAACTGACTTTAAGTTACACTTACTACTTACTCGTACGAAATTTCCCCGAGTGACCGAGTCAACTAGTTGCATGCATGCACGACTAGCTCAGACAAGAATACAAGATTAATCAAGTACATTTCTCAAGTCTCAATTCTGTAGTACTCTAGTCTATCAACGTTTCAACTTTCAACTGTGGATGTTTTACTAGTACGGATTATCATGTGTCAACAAACAGAACAATAGTTAAGCCAAGTCCAAAAGAGGAGGAAGACTTGGGGCGCGAATTTAAGCTTGTTCTTATATTTTTCAAATCGGTTTGGGATTGATGTGAGCTAATTAAGGTTTTAAGGCCGTGTTTTATTCGTATGCAGTGTTACAATTAATCAGTTTAGTTTAGTTTTTTTTCCCAACTCTGTTAAGTTCAGTTTTAGTAATAATTTTAATGCGCCATCAGTTTTTGTTCAGTTCAATTTTTTCCTTTTCCAGTTCAGAATTTTACAGGCGAATAAAATACACCCTAAATTGATGCTATCATATTGAGCCTGTTATATTCAATTTTATTAGTTAATTTTAATACATAATACGATCTAGTAACATATAAATGTTCCTAAATAGATCTCAAAACTTCTTACACGCACAAGTTAAACTACTTATTTACGCTGAAATTAAGTTGGGGAGAACAAGCCACTATCATCGTGTTTTCAAAATGTTCATTCATCTAAACTTCATTTCTATCATAGAATTAAAATTGGAAATATTTGTTATTTCTTAAAAAAATCAAGTAGAATACAATAAAATTAAAAGACATATAAGAGTTAAAAAACTGATGTTTAATTAACTCAACAATAGACCCTTAAAAAAAATGCATTTGGATTACGAGTTTATTTAACTAAACTAAACTTCAAATAATTGATATGAACTAAACCATACTAAATTTCTAGTCACTGTGCTAGACTTTTTATTTAATTATTTTGACACAAAATTACTTATTAAATCTCTATCAATATTGGGCTTTCATTAAACTATATAGTGAGACACTGAGACCTTTCCAATGACGAATTATAAATCGATATCGGAGTCACAACTTCTTAGGACTAAAAGAAAAGAAATGAACGGAATTGAACTGAAGTTGGCTTAAATTTTTAGATGTTGTAGAGAACGTACATGCCCTAATTGTTCCAAATCTAACTACAAAAAATATTTTAATAGCTAAGGATATTTTGTCTTATTAATTGCAATTTTTCAAGGGCGTGTTCATCCGTAGGAATATAAATTGAACTAAACTCAATAGAAAAAATCTAAACTAAGTGAAAAAAACTGAAATTGAACTGAAAACTAAAGTTAAAACTATAAATAAAATTGAACTTAACTTAATTGAAAAGAGAAAAAATTAATAACTGACTTGAAATTATCGAACTGTTCGTAACATTAACGTTGAAAAAAAGAACCTCAATAGTTCGTTACAGTAGTTGAAGTAATTTTGAACAGTAGTATTTGTATGGAAATGAAGGTATTATTAAAAGGGTATTCCATGTTCTAAGTTTATAACCACTTATTAACCTTTAAAATCCAATATGAAGCTATCAAAAATCAAATAAAATCCAATGTGATCTTGCAGCTCATGGTACCACTCTACCACATAAGATTCTGTAATAATAACTTTTCTGAATGAGCTATACAGTAGTAGTAGCCAGTAAACTCAAACAAACAAAAACAAAATATGAAAGAAAAAGCAAAATATTGCGTAAGCAGTAGCTGTAACCCAGGTTAAGGAAAGGGGTTCAGCCACTTGACCCCGGATTTGAAACTAGAGTTGAACAAGAAAACATGTGGTTAAGAGGAGGGGACACTCTCAGTCTCTCATAACATAACTAAGGATTTCTATTATCATCATCATCCATCATCAATCAACATTTCAACACCTCTAAGCTCTTTTCTATATCAACAGTCTCACTTTCCCCCCTCTACTCATCTCTCTGTCTTCTTATACCTTCCTTTCTCCCATCATCATCATCATCACCTTAATCAATTATCATAGCATCAATCCATATAAAACTCCCCACATAAGTCTTAACACCTTAGCCCTACATCAAACAAACTAAACCAACATCACCTCAAATTTCATTCATTCATGACCATCTTCCTTAGCTAAAACATAAAAAAAGTCCTTAACCCCCCCCGCCCCCCCTTAATTACCATTAGTACATGTAACACCTAGAATTAGAACTAAAACCATGATGGAAATCACTTTAACCTCCCCAACCACAACAACAAAGAGCCCTGAAGAGGAAATGGAAACCCCTCCAAGGGTACTCATACACCCGATAAAGCCCATCACCTTCACAAACGGTGTCCTCAAAAGAACAAGCCCAAACCGCAACCCAAGCCCGGTCCATGGAAACGGACACTACAAAGAGTGTCTAAAAAACCACGCTGCGACTATAGGTGGCCATGCGCTTGACGGGTGCGGAGAGTTCATGCCAGCACCGACGGTTAACCCGTTAGACCCAACATCACTCAAGTGTGCAGCTTGCGGGTGCCACCGCAATTTCCATAGACGCGAGCCAGAAGAGCGGGTGGCTACGCCTGTGATCGAGTATCACCCGCAACACAGGCACCACCCGCTCCCCCCTCCAGGAGCGAATCCAGTCGTTACGCCTCTACGGAACATCAACAGCAACAATATTGTTAACAACATGATCAACAACCACCAAACTCAAACTACAAGTGGGTCGCAGTCCCCACCACCGATCTCGTCCTCGTACGCTCCCCACATGCTGCTGGCTTTATCCCACCAGCAGCAGGACTCGGGTGCGGGCGGGGAGCGTGGGGTAGTACTCCACTCTCTCTCCTCCCCTACCCCGACCCCCACCCCGCCCAGCAGGAAGAGGTACAGGACAAAGTTCACGCAAGATCAGAAGGACAAGATGTATGACTTTGCGGAGAAAGTCGGGTGGAAAATGCACAAGAGTAATGAAGACATGGTGAATGGTTTTTGTAATGATATTGGTGTTGAGAGAGGCGTGTTTAAGGTTTGGATGCATAATAACAAGAACACCTTTGGTAAGAGATCTAATAGCAGTGGTGGTAATGGTAACGATAATGGTATTAATCTTGGTGTTAACGTTAATGGATCGTCATCCGATGATGTTAATTACCATCATGATCATCATCAAGAAGAAGATGAAGTAGATCATCATCATCAGCTGCAGCAAGAGCACCATCATGATCATCATCAGCAATATAATGGCATTAATACTAATGGTAGTGTTATTAGCAATATTAATAATCCTCCTCCTACTAATGGTTCTTCTTCGTCTTAGATAATTTTACGTTAATTTTATTCTGTACTGTACCGTACCCCCATTTGTTTAGCTCTTAATAAGTTATCAAGTGTTCTAATCTTTAATTAATTAGAGAACCAGCAAACACCCCTGCTTCACCAATATGAACTTATCACTTTCCTTTTTCTTATTTTTTTTTATTTTCCCTTTGTAGCTTGTTCTGATTGGTGCTTAAGGGGTGACTTTGTTGTTGATGAGTTGATCAATCAAGAGGGATTAGTGAATTTGAGTACATTTTACTGTTTCATTTATTTCAATTCAATTCACTCATTGTTACGTTGTGTGACTGGTGGTTTGATTGGCTTATTGATCAAATATTTGTTACGCTCTTGATTTGACTGTTATACTGTATGATCTTGAACTATATAATTAATCTGCTATTTCAACATTGGGTGCTGTTTGATTGAATCAAGTCTATTTAGGTTGAAATAATTGACTTGTGACGTATGGCAGTATGGGATTGTTGTTGTTGTTGAGGGATTAAAAAAATTGAATTAAATAGTTCTAGAATCTAAGGATGATCTGCGGTGGGAGAGAGAATGAAATGAGTTGGTAAATAAATCAAATCTTATCTGATAATGTATGTTATGTCCGAAGGGAGGGAGCAGAAAGCGGTGTAAACAAAGGATTAAGGTACAAGGTTTGTTGCTAATATTAAAATAATGCACCTTTTCTCATTGTATCCTCAGCCAAATACCTCCCAAATACCACTAGTTAAGTTGCCCAAGTAGTTAAGCTTTGTTTAAAATTACGATTAATATTATTTGTGTTGCGCTTTTGTTTGCTTATTATCTAAATCAAGATAATGTTGTCCATCCAGTTTCAAGATTCTCACTCCATTATTCTTCCTAACCTTCTACATTGGGTAAGCACCGCCCATTTAGGTATGGAGACTCAGATTATTAGTATGGATATAAAATTAATTCAGAAGCAAAGAACGTTAGTGGGACCTAAAACACTACTCTTTAGCAATTGCTCCCTTTTTTCTCCCCACCACCATGTTGTCCTTAATTGATTATGTCAGTCTAAACTGAATTCAATTTTCAATCCTTGAATTAGCTATGCAGAATGTTGTCACTTTCAACATTAATTTCTTTGTTGGTCTTCCAAGGTTGAAATTTGTACTACAAAATAATACTCGCAAGGTCGATAAGTTGATAAAATTGATGTTTTTTAGGACTGAAGTCCAGTTTATTTCAGTTTATTGTTTTCGGTTCAATTCATAACTTACGGACGTAAAAAGTTTTGATCTCAATATTTATTTGTAGTTTATTAATATATCATTGGAAAGAACTTACCACATAGTTTCGTAGACATACAATTTTGATAGCGTTTTGATAGGTGATCGATTGACCGTCAAACTAATTAAACAAAAAGAATAATTAAACAAAAAGTTTAGGTGTTGGTTGTGATTATTTTGATTTCCCATTTTCTAGTTCATTTCGAAAATTAAAACTGATTACTGGAAACCAGAAAAACTGGTTTTCAAATTTCTTTTGCCAGTTTTGAAAATCATACATAACAAGATATATTATGCCAAATGTTTTAACTTCAAAAATAACATTATTATGACCAAGTGGAAAATATTTGAAAACCAAAAAGTGAAAACTCATGGTGATCTTGAACAAGGCCTCAGTTTTTTCAATTAAGTTAAATTCAATTGAGTTCAGTTAAGTATAGTTCATCTATAATAACATGCCCAAAGTCTTTCTTTATTTTGTTGTTCTATAGTGAGCGTACATATTATCTTTACAGTTTTGGTCAGTTTTATGGAAATTTACCATTTTGGGTACCTGACCTATACCATAATACCAAAGTGGGGTCCAAAGTATTCAATATGTCAAATAGGGTACCTGTACTTTTGAACGTTGTACCAAAATGGGACCCCGAAAAGTTTTCTATCATAGAAACTGTCCAAATTAGGGTCATTTGAATAAATTTTCATGCGAGATTTGTAAGCATTGTCACATACCCCTCTAAAATAAGAAAACAAAAGGGAAACATGTTTTTCTCCATAAAATACACCCTTATCCTAATAAAACATAATCCCACTTAAAAGCACTATCTCTCTCCCACTTTCTCCTCTCTTTGTCTCTCTCTCGGAGTTTATCTTCGTCTCAGTGATGCAAACAAATGTTGCATGCAAAATTATTCAAATGACCCTAACTTGGATAGTTTCTATGACATAAAACTTCTCGGGGTCCCATTTTGGTACAACGTTCAAAAGTACAGGTACCCTGTTTGACATATTGAATACTTTGGACCCCGGTTTGGTATTATGATATAAGTCAGGTACCCAAAATGGTAAATTTCCCAGTTTTATTCAACATCATACATTATTAGAATTGGCAACATGCCAACATTTCTTGTATTTTTTTGGTTCAATTTTATTCAAATCATCTCTTACGCTATACTGCTATAGCTAGGCGAAATAAACATCATTAATCTGAATGTGGTGCAAATAATCCTCCAAAATTATTTGCGGTGTTCTTCACTTCTTTCACAGTAATGAAAACAGGCGGTGGGTTTACGCGGGGTGGGGCCATTATTAAACATTGCATTGGGTGGAAAGAGTTAGCAGCTTAGGTTGAACCATACAAATGCTAATTTGGAACTCCGTTATTATATTCGCACTCTCACAGCCTCAATTCACTAATGATGATCAACATAGATGTTCTTAACCTTGTATTTTAGTAGTTCTTTTAACATCAATCAATTAAAAAATGGAGCCATGGTAATGGAATTATAGAAACTGATAAGAACGTACTCAGTACGAGCCAAGGCTGACGCAGATTGGATTAAAGATTAGTTTGACTTGAAAGCACTTTATCCTTTTTCTTTAAAACAATGATTCTCTTCACGGAAAAATCTTCTTCCACAAGTAGTAATCCCTTGTTAGCGGTATAGCTACTCATCCGTATATCATAAGAGGCTGATTTGGATGCTTGTTTAAAGCTAAGCATGAACAAATTTCTATTCCCTATTCACTATCGAGTACCCCGTGACATTTATTCTGTTCTGTTTATGGTCTGCTTTTCTCAATTTTGAAGACTTATTTTCATTTTACTTCAGTTGGGCAGTTGAAAAAACAAGCCTCTTATTAATGTTCTTAAGCTTAGAGAATTTCTCTTGAATTTTCCTCAAATAGTCAAATGTATTTAATCTTAAACCAATCTAACTAAATTAAAATGCACAATTGTCTCTTCTGAAATTGACCACCTCAAATGATAAAATCTGCAAATGTTTGCCTTCCCCAACTAGGATCGGCCATGCATGTGGGCTATCTCCAATTTTTAACCAATGTGTTACAAAAATTACATTTAGTAACTTATTATTACAAAAATCAGTTCAAGTGCTGAAGCTTTTTCCTGGTCAGTGATCACCATGATCACATGATTTGATCAATAACAGGTCAACTTCAAACAAAAACTTTTAATTTCTATTGAAAACATCCATAAACACATGTATCTTTTATAGTTAGTTCCCTTTCAAATATGTTTGATTATTGTACTTCTTATTTTTCTGAAATTATTGCATGGAGGTCATTCTCTATGATTGATTGATTTCTTTCATTTTTTAATTAGGTTTAAATTTGGTTAACTTCCCCTTATGTAAATTTCACTGCGTTTGTAGTCAATTCAATAGAACTCAGAACCCTTGAATGGCTAATATTAATTTTTATTTTTATTAAAGGGTATAAATTGATAGAATTCAAACCATTTTCCAATGGTTTAAAGTACACCTCCATGAAAAACTCATGTTACTTCACATATCTTGATACAGAGTAATAAATATACACCACTACAATTCACTCAAGAATTTAAATGGGGTCATGGGATGAATTAATACATAAAAGTCCATGTACCTTCTGTTCATCGACTTATGATTTTTTTTCTATATAAATTTTTTATAATTCTAAATTCAAGTTAAGCCGAAGAGGTCATTGTATTAAAATTTTTTAAGGGAAATAATCGAAAAAGAAATTAAAAATTAAATTATAGATGAAATTTAACTCTAATTAAATTCATTCAATATTTACAAGATATAACATTGTTTGAAACACAAAGTCGAATATAGCTAGGAGAGTGTTTGGCAAATCTGCTATCTGCTCTTTTTTAGCATATCTCGTCTTTTTATGTCTCACATCAATCTGCTATTGAATCTGCTATTTTCTTATTTTGTCATTTTCTCTCTCACATAAATCCCCAATCTGCTACTTTTGCTATATGCTAATTACCCAAACAAGGCCTAGATCCGACTCAAGACGACGAGATGAAATCTTACAAGTCTATCATACTCCCACAGTTTAAAAGTTTACATAGTTGCTTTGGTGAAAACCAGCAACGTTAATGCAATCAAACCCCTACTAGTAGCAGTATTAATTGTGTATTTATTGCAAAGGTGATTTGAGCAAGATCGTATGACAAAGTACTTAAAAATAAAATCTTTTGCTTAGGGGTGGAGGGAAGAAGGGATCAGAGTGTTGGTTGGTTTAGGTCAGAGGTGAAGTCACTAATTAATGAAAACTTTGTAAGGTAGCGTAGAGTGTCCGTGGGAGGGGCAGAGAGGGAGGACCCAATGGGTTACTGAGAGAGAAGACGTTACTCCATAATTCCTCATAATCAGAAAGAGTGACTAGCCATAAGAGTGGGTGTAACCGTGCATGTGCAATTTGTACAGTTGTTGGACAGACCGTGAGCTTTGAGAAAGGCTAAAATTATTCCATGGGCGTACTGTGGTCCGTGGAGTGTGGACTAAGAAGTAAGAACTGATCAGTCGTCTTATCTCGGTGATTTCTTTTGAAGTTTCTAAGGTGAAAAAGATTTTGTTGGCTGTATCGCCTGTATGCTATGTGAGATTTCCACCCATGCTGCCCTGCATGATGTCATTCGGAGATTTGGTGTTTACCTGGTAAAAGATTCAAGAGGGTAGGGAGAGTAGATGTTGTGTCATTTATTAAACAAATTCCATCTCGGATTAGGCACTGAGGAGACTGTTATCATATTTACCCCGAAAATCGGGAGATTGTTTCCAAAATGACCCACAAAAACCTTTATGAAAACTCTTTAGGCATGTTCTCCTCATCTTGTAACAAATACTAAATTGAACTGAACTGAAAGTAACTGAAAAAAAACCGAACTTTTCAAATAGGGGTAAGGCTGCATACATTAGGCTCCCTCAGTACCCTATCTTAGATGGGATAATACTGAGTTTGTTGTTGTTGTTGTTGTTGTTGTTGTTGTTGTTGTTGTTGTTTTGATACTCAAACACTTATCAAAACCTTATCAGTATTGTACGCTTATTAAACTAGATGGTGAGACCTATCCAATAATATACTAATGACTGACAATGGATATCAAGAGCAAAACTTATAACGTTTGCAAGGTACGAGCTGAACTGTGAAAAATTGAACTGAACTGAAAATAACTGAATTGAACTGAATAGAAGCTGGGGAGAACATGCCCTTTGTGCTCCAATGAAAAATCTTCAGAAACCATTGTAATCAAAAAAATCAAAGTCGTGGCAAAACATGCAAAGTTTAAGTAAGACATAAGAAAAGCATATGTAAAACACAAATTTGCAGGCAAGATGACAATTATCTTGTGAATACAAGCACAACATGAACAACATAAACAGTAGACACATGAAGTCCTTATTAACAGGTCTAATGCCCTACACTAACAGTCTAGTACCCTAATTTAGTAATAGGGTAGTCATATCATGTATAATACATTCTCCTCAACTCTTTTTCTACTTGTCTCGCCAGTTTGTTATCATTTATTTTAGTGTAGTTAAGTTCGTAAAATAAGTTTAGGTCTATTCAGATCATGTCAGTAATCTCAGTTGAGTATTATTGGTAATAACCGTGTAAATGGTACACTTGTGTGTATGATGTTAGATAGACCGTACATTATCTTAGCATTAAGCATATCCCTAATAAATAAAAATATAAGCCTAATATTTATCAACAACTTTTAGGTACACCCGATATATGTGTGCACCAAGTGTTTTTCCAATACAATAAACATCATTAGTCACCTTTTTAACGTCATTAGTCAGTTCCTTTATTATTAGTCATAATTGCACCCGATCGCCTACACCCGGTGTATCAAAGACTTGCTGAATATTTACTTATCTTAATACAAAGGATGGTTTGTACGATATTAGGTACTCCCGGGTATAGAATATAGTTTAACCCTAAAAAATAGCACACGTACACTTACCATATACAGGGGTCAAGCATGCGACAAACATATTGAATATATAAATCACATAAAATGCTATCACTCATATGAATCATAATTATAAAGCGATAATTAATACATAATGTTATGGATTAAATAAAATAGTTTATCTTGTTTTATAGATGTAAGTTATATAAGGCTTAGGGAAGTAAACCAAAAATAATAATAACAATCCATATGGAACCAATAGAGCGCGCAAAATAAATAATGTCTAAGTATGCACACCCTTCCTAGTCATATTGTTACACCATTATAATATCCACCAGGAAACGACAATTGTTATAGGCAAAAGGGTCACAATGAGCCGTAAAGCAAGACTCATATTGAGCTAAATAGAAAGGCTCACACTGAGTTATAAAGAAAGGCTCATATTTGGTAGATAAAAAGGCTCACTCTGAGCTAAATAGAAAGACTCACATTGAGTTATGAAGTTTTTAATCTCCTGAAAATAAGCCCTTAGCATGGACAATGACAAAGGGGCCTCTAGACATTTGTCTGTTTCACTTTAAGTGATTTACAAGTTTTGGTTAGGTTACACACACAACTAGCTCACAAAGTTAAATAATTTTAATCTCGTTTATTTATGTCCTTTTAGAAAAGAACAAAAAAGAGGCTGCATTACGCCATATCAGTTAATACATTTAGCCAACCAGAAGGTAAACTATAAACTCAATAATCATACTCCATAATAATTTAACATCATCAACAACTACAAAAACAAAAACAACATCAACCGAGTGTATATCCCCATTCAATGGGGGTTTTCGGGGGCCATGATGTACACAACCTTACATATCCCTATTTAAGAAAATAGAGAGCAATCCATTCCTACATTGAAGTATTAACTTTCAACAACTTCAATAAGTATAAGAAGTATTGGAAGGTTTTCTTATCCATTTTGTTAGCTGAAAGATGGAGATAATTTTTTTTAATTTTATAGGCACTTGACTTTGTTGTCTAAAAATAAAACCGAACGGAGTAATAATTATATTAATTAAACTTTGTTTATCTTAAATCCATCATTACTCTCTTTACAAAAATATTCCATCTATCGTTACATATTTTGTCTAGAATTCTAGAGGAAGAAAATAGATCAAGTTTCAGCTCAGTGACAGATCAAGTTCGAATACTGTATACTCCGTATATTGTTGGGATAAGTGGAAACCCAACAATTTTTATGCTCAATGAGCGACATATTAAGGGGAATGTATTTCTCCCAACTATGTATTTGGCACGCAGGCGTCGAAGTTCCAAATGATAGCCAATGATACTGCTTGCTAGCAAGGTAGCGTGCCAAATCACATGTATTGATCAACAGCAGCGACTCAACGTGATTGATTTTGCAACTTCTCTTTCTAAAACTGGAATTTCAGGCCATACCTTGCATCGAATGGAATTTTTAGTGTACCAAAAAGTAAATTTTGCAATAGTTCTCCCATGTGTTGTTACCGAAAATGGTTGGACCAATCTTTTTCTTAGCTCAATTTAAACGTGGTCTACTTAATATGCAAAAGAGATATCTCCCTACTCATTACGTAGTTTGTATAGACTTTATGCACACAAGTGACCAATTAACATCGAACTTCATTAGTGAAGAAAGTGTTTGTGATGCGTAAGCGGAAGCAAATAAATTTTTTTGGGGGTTTTTGTGGAGCAATGCTAGGGATAGAGGCGCTATGCATTGCCAAATGCGTATAGCGCTGGGGACCGCAGGGAAAAAAAAAGGAAACCAAATTAAATTAGCTACATGCCAAAAGAAAGAATATTTTATGGGCTTAGTGGGAGATGACTAGGATAAGT
>ONZK01005003.1:0-14766 GCA_900322385.1 Pharnaceum exiguum | reverse complement strand
ATCACTATAGCCATAATAAGGCAAATAATATAAAAGGTTTTCCAATTGTTTTCCTAATAGTATATTATACTTAATAAAATTGGTGGCGACTCTAAACATCAGCATTCAAACCTACCCTGCGGGTGGACAATTGGGTTTACCTAGAACCGAACGGGGATTAATGATCCCCCATTAGGCGACGGGGCTCGGGCGTCTACAACGACAGATCTTGTTATCTGTCATGACATAGAGTAGAACTTGTATGTTTTTGCATGCCATATTCTCCCACTCCACTCTTATTCCACCTTACTTTTTATTTAATAGTTATAGTTGTATATTTATATATCTGAGGTTTCATATTTTTATATTGTAGTTGCATATTTATGTGTATGAGTCGCATATACTTGAGTTGTATATTGTTAAGTAAAAGTTGTATATTCATGCATTCGAGTTGTATGGTTTTGTATGCAATAATTTTCTCCAACACCATTTTCTTTTCACCATACTATGTTGTGACGATAGATCTTTTTATCTGTCACGACATATTTCAGAACTCGTGGTCACTGATATAAGGTTGATAATACGAGAAAATATGTATGAGTTGCATATTTATTTTTTGTAGTTGTATATTCATGTGTCTGAGTTGTATGTTTTTTTAGTGTGTTTATATTGGCGAGTTGTCTATTTCCATGTTAAAGTTGTATATTTATAGTTTTGAGATGCATATTTTTTATGTAAAAGTTGTATATATTTTATTTCCCTGAATCAGGGCCGGAACTAGGGGCGACTGGTGGGTGCCACGGCTCCCCCCATGTTCCTAAATTTGTGTAAATTTTTAGTGTAATACCTATTAGCCATAAAATCATATAGCTTAGTTGGTCACTTTTATGCCTTATCCCCCTTGACAAGGGTTCAAATCTTACTACTAGCATATATATTTTTAACTTCAATTTTTTTGCTCCCCTCCCCCAATATTCTTTCCTAGTTCTGCCACTGCCGTGAATTATATACTTAACGATATACAATTCATGTATATAAAGGTATAATTTGCAAAAAGAAATATTTTTATTGCTCCATAACTTTGACACCCACCAAAAAATGAGCCATTTAAGGGCAAGTTTATCCCTACAACTCACTTGAAACTCTTCACAAATTTCTATGCATGCTACATCATCTTACGACTCCATTTTCACTCTCACATTATCCCTACAACTTTGTCACAACTCCTTTAAATTTATGCAAATGTTTTGCTTTTAAAAATAAAGTTTGGATTGGTATAATTTGAGGAGAAATATAATATAATAATCAACTAACATTTATTGAAAAAGAGAGAGAAAGTTACAAAGAGGGGTCTTGCAACTTTGTGAGAGTTGTATCAAGATTATCCCTACAACTTGGGTTGCAACTCCCTTACAACCCACTAAAGTTGTAGGGATAAACTTGCCCTAAGAGGATTGATGTGACTACCTATACCACCAAGGTGCACCTTCTTTTAAAGAAGCGCATCCCATAAGAACTCCACAGTTAAGCGTGCTTGCTGTGCATCAATTATGGGATGGGTGACCTCCTGGGAGGTCTCTTCTCAGGCAGCAGGCGAGTGTAAAAAAAAACAAATCTGTAAAAAATATATGGCTTATATTACATGCCTGAATTTTTATTTATATGCCTTATTTAATACAACTTGCAGAGGTGGGGAGATAATAGAGTAAGAGAAAATGGCATGTAACTCAGAAACATAAACGGGTTTCAGACAAATAAATTCACAAATATAACATAAAATTATGCAACTCAAATATATAAATAAACCATTATAACATAAAAATATGCAACTTGACAATATGTACACAATATATAAAAAAACATAGTACGGTGGAAAATGAATGAAGTGGGAGAAAATTGCATGCAAAAACATACAACTCAAGCGTATGAATATACAACTGTTACTTAAAAATATACAAATCATGTATATAATTATATAGTTTGCAAAAGAATTTTTTTTTTTATGCTCCATATCTATGACCATAAGTTATACTACATATCATGACATATGGCAAGATTTGTCATCTCAAATATCAGAATGTGATATTTTTTGCTTTTTCTTATAAAAAAATGTTTAAAAAATATGTAGCTTATTTACATGCCTTAATTTTATTCATATAGCATAAGTTATCCACAGTAAGTACATTTTCCAGAATATGTATATAAAAGTATTATTTGCAAAAAAAAAAATTATTTTTTTTTCTCCATATCTATTACTATAAATTCTACTATATATCATGACAGATAGCAGAACTTTTCATCACAGACATTATGATTGTCTTTTTTTTTAAAAAAATAAAACATTTCTATAAAAAATATGTGGCTTATATCACATGCCTAATTTTTATTCATATGCCTTATTCAAAACAACTTAGCGGGAGAGTAGAGATAATAAAGTACGAGAAAATATCATGCAACTCAAACACATATAGGCGACGCTTACATAAAAATATACAACTATAATATAAAATTATGCAACTCAAATATATAAATATACAACCATAACATAAAAATATGCAATTTGAAAATATGTACACATTACATAAAAAAACATAGTACGATGAAAAATTAATGGAGTGGGAGAAAATGGCATGCAAAAACATACAACTCGAGCGGATGAAAATACAACTCAACTTAACAATATACAACTCATGTATATAAAAGTGAAATTTGCAAAAAATAAAATAAAATGTGTTTTTCTCCATATCTGTGATCAGAAGTTCTAATATATGTGATGGCAGATACCAAGATTTGTCATCACACATATAAGAAATTATATTTTTTTTTTAAAAAACATTTCTTTTAAAAAATATGTACCTTATATTGCATGCTTGAATTTTTAATCATATGTCTTACTTAATACAATTTGACCCAAGAGGAGAGATGATAGAGTACGAGAAATGGCATGCAACTAGACACATGTACGCGACTCAGAACTGAAAATATACAACTATAACATAAAATATGCAACTAGAAAATATAAATATACAACTATAACATAAAAACATGCAAAAAATCCAAGTTGTATGTTGTGCTAACCAAGTTGTATGATGCATGCATTTAGTTGCATGTACTAAAAATTCATATTTTTTAAATAAATAAAAAATATTTCTTTAAAATGCGTTCTCAATTTCTCATCATAGATGTATCACTTTACTAATAAATAATATTGTGAAAAGAGGGCCTTTATAAGATGCATGTTTAAATCCAAGTTGTATTTTTTTTTAACAAATGACCTAAAAAAATTAATTAGTTATCCTTATATATGTGATCACAAATTCTGCCATCTATCGTGACAGATAAAAAAGTCTAATATCTGTGATGACAGATTTTGTTATATGTCACGACATATACTAGAACCTGTGGTCACATATATGATATTAAAATTAAAACAAAACATAAAGAAAAAAATATGCGACTTATATTCCATGTCTGAATTTTTCATTCGTATGCCTTAATTTTTTTTTCAAGGTTAGCCATTTACACTTAAATTATATTGTGAAATGAGGATCTTTTTAAGATGCATGTTTGAAAATATAAACTGTATATTATGCTAACCTACTCGTATGATACCTAGACCCAATTGTATGTTTCAAATAAGATAATTAGTTAACCTAATCTGTGACAAGAAGATCTACAATATGTTGTGACAGATAACAAGGTCTAATATCTGTGATGACAGATTATCTGTCACGATATATAGTAGAACTTGTGGTCACAGATATGACATTAAAATTAAAACAAAACATAAGTCTAGGCATCATACAACTTTGTTAGCACAATATACAGCTTGAATGTTTAAATATGCATCTTTTAAAGACCCTCATTTCACAATATTATTTATTAGCAAAATGAAACTATTGTGATTAGAACTAAATTTAAAGAAGTGTATTTTTTTAATTGAAGAATAAGAATTTTCAGAAAACATTATATAAGCATCATACAATTTGGTTTACACATCAGACAACTTATATTTATAAACATGCATCATAAAAAGTGCTCATTTCACAATTTATGTATGAGTAAACGTGCTAACTTCGACAAAAAAGTACAATATACGAATAAAAATCAAGGCATGAAATATGAGCCATATATTTTTATCTATTTTAATTTATTTTGATTTAAATGTCATAGTAGTGACCACAATTTCTAATATATGTCTCGACAGATGACAAGATCTGTGATTACTAATATTATACCTGGTTATCTGTCACGACAAAAAGTAGAACTTGTGATCACGGATGTAAGGTTAAATAATATTTTTTATTCATTTTTTAAGATAATTTTAAAAGAAAATTTATGATGATGACCCATTTTATAGAAATATATTATTTTATTTGAAAAACATGAAATTATCGGAACATGCAATTGAGTCTAGCCATCATACAACTAGGTTAGCACAATATACAGCTTCAATTTTTAAACATGCATCTATCAAAGGCCCTCATTTCACAATGTTATTTATTAGTAAAAAAATATTACATTTATGATGAGAACTTTTCCTTTTAAAAAAGTTTTTTTTGTTTTGTTGAAAAATACGAATTTCCAAAAAATGCAATGGAGTCTAAACATCATACAACTTTGTTAGCACAATATACATCTTGAATGTTTAAACATGCATCTTTTAAAGACCCTCATTTGCCAATATTATTTATTAGCAAAATGAAACTATTGTGCTTAGAACTAAATTTAAAGAAGTATATTTTTTTGATTGAAGAATATGAATTTTCAGAAAACATTATATAAGCATCATACAATTTGATTTATACATCAGACAACTTATATTTCTAAACATGCATCTTAAAAAGGGCCTCATTTCACAATTTATGAGTAAACGTGCTAACCTCGACAAAAAAGTACAATATACAAATAAAAATCAAGGCATGAAATATGAGCCATATATTTTTATCTATTTAATTTATTTTTATTTAAACGTCATAGTAGTGACAAAAAGTTCTATTATATGTCGCGGCAGATGACAAGGTCGTTACGGATATAAGGTTAAATAATAATTTTAATTCATTTTTTTTAAGATGATTTAAAAAGAAAATTTATGATGATGACCCATTTTATAGAAATATATTATTTTATTTGAAAAACATAAAGTTTTCGGAACATGCAACTGAGTCTAGCCATCATACAACTAGGTTAGCACAACATACAACTTTAATTTTTAAATATGCATCTATCAAAGGCCCTCATTTCACAATATTATTTATTAGTAAAAAAATTATACATGTTTGATGAGAACTTTTCCATTTAAAAAAGTATTTTTTTGGTTGAAAAATATGAATTTCCAAAACATGCAACTGAGTTTAGGCATCATACAACTTTGTTCGCACAATATACAGCTTGAATATTTAAACATGCATCTTTTAAACACCCTCACTTCACAATATTATCTATTAGCCAAAAAAAAAAACTTTGTCTAATTTTGTAATCACAAATTATATTTTTGTCTAGTAGGTGGCTCTTGACACTCTTGTTACATAAGTTAATTGTATTATATTAATTAATATATCGGAGTGAAATTTTTTACAATAAATAAACCAAAGTAGTATGCGAATGCAGTTGAAACTATCTAATTTAACTTAGGCTCTGTTTTGTTCGACTGGTTGAAAGTTTAACTGTACTGAACTTAACTGAAAAAAACTAAACTTAACTAAACTTAACTAGAAAAAACTGAACTTAAATGAACTTAACTGGAAAAAACTAAACTTAATTGAACTTAACTGGAAAAAACTGAACTTAACTGAACTGGAATGAATTATAGTGTAAATATAACTAAACAATTAATTGGAAAAAACTGAACTGAACTGTAAGAAACTGAACTTAACTGAACTTAACCGGAAGAAACTGAACCGAACTGAACTTAAATTGATAGAACTGAACTTAACTGAACTGTAACAGATAATTTGAACAAAACAGAGCCTTAGTCGTGTGAATAATTATGTTGTAATGTTTTTAAAAAAAATCTTCAATGAAAAGCTTGTATTTTTATCATTTAAAATAAAAAATTCATGTTTAGTAGTGTTAGATGAATAAATCAGTCACCACATAATATATTTTGTAAACTTTTTTTTTGTGATCAAGTATGATTGTAATTGTCACTATAATAAAAGCTATAATTACACATACCTTATACCTATACTTAGACCTGTCAGTTCGGGTGGGTGGGTCGGGTTCGGTTATTTTCGGGTCGGTCATTTTGGGTCGGGTCGTTTTTGGGTCGAGCTATTCTCGGGTCGGTTTTAGGTCGGGTCGCTCCGGGTTCGAGTCAACCCAATGGGTCAAGAAAATATAATAAAATAATCATTTTGAATAAAAATTATTAAAAAATAAAATTTAATTCAAAATAGAAAATATTTATAATATTTTATTACTTAAAATGTACTCTTACATGTACTTTTATATTTTCATGTTACTTTTCGGGTCGATCGGGTCGGGGTCGGGTTGATCCTAACCCTGACTTAGAAATTTACGGGTTCGGGTCGAAAAATCCTGACCATGACCCAGAAAAACGGGTCGGGTCGAAATTTGACAGGTCTACTGGCTATACTTATACTAAAGTTATACGTTTATAACAATACATATACAACAACTTAAATCTGATAGTATACTAACTAACAAGTGAACCAAAACTGTATACACCCGAGCAAAGCAAACCAACCAAAACCGAACCGACCAAACCGGGCTATGGTTTTAAACTTTGACGTAAACCGCTTGGGGATGTTGGTTTCATAGGGGGACTTGAGTGGTTGTCGGGAGTGTGGAAGTGTAAAGGGCGAAAGTGAGGGGAGGTGGCGATGGTGTAGCCGGTGGTAACGACTAAGGGTCACTACGTTTGGTGCGGTGACCGAGGGGTACAGTGGCAATGAAGGCGTGGAGATGAGGTTGCTTGTATAGGATGGTGGTGGTGGCATGGGAGGCGGCATGGTGGTTGGAGTTGGTGGCTAGAAATTATACTGTATATAACATAAAAGCATAGTAGTATTACATAAAAGCTGTGCAAAGTCCGTTGATGACTTTTGAGCTATTCACCGGGCCAAGAAACCATCGTTATTCACCAGAATCCATAAGCCAATGACCATAACCACCATTGATCTGAAAGTTTATAAGACTTTTAATTTGAGTGGTTAGTAGTCTATCCGTATACGAAAGGCTGACCTCACTCAACACCGTCACCGCAGCCGACGCCTAATCACAACCCACCAACGCGGGCTTCACCCGTCTCAAGCCCCACCGCCACGTACGACTTTGTCCTTCACGCTAAAAGTTTGAAAATGTATTGTTGACAGAAGAAATAATGGATATACAACTTGATTGAACAAGAAAATGGAAGAGTATAAAATGACAAAAGGGTACTTTAGGAAAATAAAGAATGAATTGTTGGGAAGACATATTTCCTCCTACGGTTAATGCTATGGGAATGGAAAGCACTGATTATATTGTTTACAGATCTAATGGACCACATTCAAAGCCTCTTGTAATCAACGGCTGCTTTTGTCATCTCGTTTTTTTTCTTCCCGTCCTCGTTTTTGGCATTGGGACCGTATATTTTTCGATATGAAATACCAATTAATTGCCTTCATTTCTGAACTTCACACCTGCACATATTCTCATCAATTAAGAAAGCAGTTACAAGAAAATGATTTATGAATATGTAACCTCAATTACGGAATCCTAGCTATTGGAGTGACAAGAAGGCAAGGAAAATTATATATATGTTCTGGGTATCTAGCTAGCTGAAGTATTAAAGCGAATAGAAAGAAGTTGATTTTAATGTCGAACATTATTAATAAATACAATTGGAGCCTGGAGGACTTGAGTTCTGTTAGCTTCACTAGGTTATCTCGTTTAATTGAAGGCAGACGACGATACTCCTAGAGGATCTCCTCTCATTGTAAGGTTCTCAGTGGCGCAGGCGTGTAAGCTATATATGTGGGTTGAGGCAGCCATATGGGGCAAAATCAATCCTACAAAGAGATATCCTATATACGTAACCCGAATGAGCAAGTTTTTTTTTAATGGTCTAATCAAGATAAATCAAGTTTTTTTTTTTTGGCAGAAGGAACTAAAATAAGGTGGTGCTAGACCATCCATTACAAGAGCTTGAAGCAATGAAAGGAGCCGGGTAACAGTTTTGAGAAACAGTGTCATGATTACAAATATTGCAAAGATCTTCGTTTTATTTCATGTCACTACAAATATAAATCAAGTTGATGTCTTAGCTTGGGTCATGCAGTCAGGCCTCATTTTCAGAAGATAACCGGAACGGAACGAAATGATATCCTTGTGGCGCGCCGATTATGCGCTTAACAGTGATGGAGACTGAAAGAGAGTTATATATTCAATACATAGAAGCTAAGCTTTGTTTAGCATATCGTCTATACAATTGATAATGACCATCATGAACATAGCATATTACTATTTTAGCATACAAATTAAATATAAGACACACTATTTTATTTTTATATAATTTTAATAAAAAATAAGACACTATTTTATTTTAGCATACAAATTAAATATAAGACTTGGTACTCAGGGAGATTTGTGGATCAACTATCCTAAACTACTAAATCGTGTTTGATACTTAGGCTGTTCTGTACTGTATTGCAAAGTAGATAAAGAACGTAACAAAAATGAATGCAAAGGAATGTAAAGGACACAAGGACTTTTGTACGAGGAAACCCTTTAAATGGGAAGAAAACCTCGATTGGGTGCTGCCACCAACAGGGAAAGACTTCACTATGTTGAGTGTTTAGGTTACAAGGCTCACTAGATCAAAAAAATGTACTGATCAAGTAGGCTATACTGCTCGGTTACAATGAATCACAAGAGAGTATGGAAACTGATGAGTAAAGGTATTGCTTATGCGTTGATTGCTCTGGGATTCAGTGTATCTCTTTTACGTCTGCCTCCAATTCTCTTATATAGGAGAATAGGTTCTTAGGGTTTTGCTGCAGCTGCCTCCCACCAAATCAGAGACTTCCATATTGTTGGGAGTATCTTCAACGTCTTTCTTGTGGCTCCTGTATATCGTGCATATCAGTCTTCCTTCTTCTTAGGAAGACTTATTCAAAGATCCTTTTACTGCCGTTGCTCACAATATACTTGGTCAAGGCCCATGAAATATCCTCACGTGGTGAAATACTTCAGGCCCTATGCACAATCAGCACATCTTGTCGTCTTGACGCCTACAATCTTGACTAGCAGACTAGCAGACTAGAAATAGCTGTCGTCCTGAAAAGCGGTACTAACAATCTTCAACATAATTTACATACGACTATTACTATGGAATGAATATGTATGTTTGTATTCTTCGGTTAAAAAAGATGTATCATCAATCAATTATCTAGGGGCGAGTTGGAAACTATGATTGAAGGTATTTGATTGTATTGGCATCAAGCTGGAAGGCCTTGGAGAGAACATCCACTGAGATAGGTGGCTGAGAACCAAAAACTGCATTGGGAACTGTGATAACACCTGGGTTCTGGCTACTCAATCCTGAGATGGCAACAGCAGGTGTCTTCCCAACATTGAGCTGGAAGTGAATGAGGCCTTGTGGAAACACAAAGACATCGCCCTTATTGAGGACTTTAGCAAAGAGCTTATTTCCCCCATTTGGTAAGTTGGAGGTCACAAACCCTACATAGATGGTACCCTCTAAGACAGTGAAGACCTCAGTGGCACGAGGGTGAGTGTGAGGAGGGATGAGACCGTATGGAGCAAAGTCGAGCCTAGCGAGGGAGATTCCAAGTGTATTAAGTCCTGGTAAGTTTGCTGAACTGACTAATGTGACGTTGGATCCTTGCCTGTTGTTGGTGCATGCTGGCACATCTAACCCTTTGAAGAAGAAATCTTCTGGTGTAGCAGCCATTGGATTCTTGCAGAAGAGGCCGTTCACAAATACTGCCATGGAGAAGGTAGGAAATGTTAGTGATCAGTAAGAGCTGATTAGCTACCAAAATATGCTCACATAGAGACACTGTAAGTTGCAGTGACATTTATTAAACTAAGAACACAATGTGCTTACATCCATCATTTGGATCATTTGTCGCAACGCAGAAATCTTGCAGCTGGCTAGGATCAGTTGCTTGGGCAACTGAGAGAGTCATCGCTAGAAGAACAATGTAAGCAAGTACACTATGAGTTTTCATCTTTACAGTTTGTAAATAAAATTCACAAAATGCTTTAAGCTTCTGTTTTTTTTTTTCCGTTATTTGGGTGTGAGGCTTCAAGCTTCTTCAAGCTATTATTGTGTACTGTGAGCTTCTTTTGTAGCTTGGAAGTAATTGAACATAGCACGGAACCAACCCTTTATATAGTTGGATATACTGACTGTGTCAACCTTGATTTGGTCCAGATTTCTTTTGCTTAAAGTTGGTTAGTCTCAATGGGAAGGTGCATCAATGGAATACTTCGTCAATTTCTAATAAGCTGATTAAAATCCAATAATTTATTGGGAATTCAAAGATTGGAGCAGGAAATTACCAACAACTACATTGTTTAATTTCCACGTATACCGAGTCAGATTAAGCTTTATGATGTACTATAGTTCTTAAAAGAGATTTTGCTGCCTAGATCATCCTAACCTGTGGTGGTTCCCATGATCACCATTTCATGGAACCACCATACCACCTTCCTTTCTATGATAGCCCAAGCAACAGTCATAGTTGTGTACAAAATTTAACACATACCTTGTTATCTTAGCTCCTCTTGATTGAAATATTGTAATGATCCTACGAAATTCGAACTGCTTCTGGTTCCGTGTAAATGCTTTGATTCTGATCAAAGTTTATGTTAATTTGTGTCTAATTAAACCATGAAATGTTTCTTTACTTAGAGAGAAAATAGAGATTGAAGATCAAAGTTTATTTTTGATCAAAATGAATATGAAGCTCAAGGCTTTCTATTGTCTGTACAAGAGTATTAATAGGCTAGATTACAAAGTGTTCCTATTACATTTGCTAACAAACCAAGTAACAAACTAACAGAAAACAAAGTCTTTGTAACAGAATTTCCCGCGCGTTTCCTTTCTTGTTCTGTACACATGTGACTGATCGACATATATCAACACCCCCTAGTGTGTTTGGGATCAAATATCCCCAATTTGTTCAGTAAGAAGTGATGTTTACCCAAGAGACTTTTGGTAAACAAGTCAGCCAATTGGTTTTGAGTTGGATACGGAAGTGAAAAATGCAGAATCATTCTACAATCATGAGACGGTGTCCTCTGTATAGTAGAGTTAACTCTTCTTATCTTTTGTTCGCTCATTGAACCTTAAGAATAGAAAACCTTGACCTAGATGGGTTGTCTTCTTTTGCCACTAGAATTTGCCTGCATAAGCTGATTCGTTTGTTCATTAACTTGCTTCCAGAAACTAAAACAGGACATTTAAAAGGTTATCATCACATTTGATCGCCCACTACACTGACTTCTCTTCACTATACAATGCTAAAGCCAAATGGTAAAATCCTTTATGAGCTTGGTCACTAGTTTTCTTGTAACCTGTGGCCTAATAAAGTTGTCATTGAACATACAAAATTCAGAAATGAACGGGCGATTCTGTTTTGAAGCTACTTTTCAGTATTAATTAAATCGTTTTTAGTCTCTCATGGATAAGGCCTAGGCATGTGATCACCATACATGATCATCGATCAATTAGCTGGCCTTAATAATCAATCTTTTTTTCCATTATTACAAAATGAGCAGTTGTTAACATGGAGAAAAACAAAAAATCATGTATATGCTAGAGCTTCCGGGTTTTGACAATTGACACTATGCATGTTCTCTGATCTCATCCTTGGTACAAAATTTTAGTCACTCTGACACTCTAGTGTTGCACTGTTGCGTACCACAAATCACCATAAATCGATCAAGAAGGGCATCTGCCTATACTTGTGTAGACTGACTAGAGTCGTAGTGTGCATAAACAGAAGTTGAAATAAACTATAATCATATATCTGATTGAATAAAATCACTGAGACTTTGAGAGATTTACTGTGTATGTAGAATTTTATTGATAATATCTCTGGATGACTTGAACCCAAGATTAAATCATTGGGTTAGTACAATATTGCATTACTAAACAGAAGCCGTATATATAGAAGTTATTTAAAGTAACATAGACTTAATTATATGGAGTGTGTATTTAGGCAGAACACCAATCCTTGGAATCAATTAAGGGCTGACCCAGAACTGTGACTGAAGATACTTGACAATGTTTCCATCAAGTTGAAAAGCCTTGCTCAGGACGTCGACAGAGATTGGTGGTTGAGCACCAAATACAGCATTAGCAATGGTGACAACACCGGGGTTTTGGCTGCTTAGTGCTGCAATGGCAACAGCAGGCGTTTCTCCGACATTAACTTGGAAGTGAATTAGGCCTTGGGGGAATACAAAAACGTCTCCCTTGTTGAGATGCTTGGCGAAGAACTTGTTTCCACCATTAGCTAAGTTGGAGGTCACAAAACCAACGTAGAGAGTTCCTTCTATGACTGTAAGGATCTCAGTAGCACGGGGATGTGTGTGAGGTGGGTTGAGGCCTCCGTATGGGGCAAAGTCGATCCTAGCAAGTGATATTCCAAGGGTGTTGAGTCCCGCAAGTTGAGTTGCACTAACTAGAGTGACCTTGGAGCCCACTTTGTTGCTGGTGTTTCCTGGCATGTATAGCCCTTGGAAGAGGAAATCTTCAGGTTTGGCTTCCATCGGGTTTTTGCAGAACTGTCCATTCACAAACACTGCCAAGAAAAGGAAAAAACATAGCAGAATAAGATATGGAACAAGCTTATTGATTGGTTTTGCATGGTGAATCTAATAAAACTGCATGCTATCAAAATGCCAGTAGTAAGTTACAGGATATAAAACATTTGTCCATCCCAAAATGAGCAATGACAATTTTTTATCAAAAAGAGAAAATAACTATGCACAAGTAATTGACGATAACATTACATGCATTGTTAGGGTCATTCGTTCCGACGCAGAAATCTTGAAGCTGTGTAGGATCAGTAGCATAAGCCACATAGGAAGAAGCAATGGCCAGAAGCACAAAGTACGAGAAAAAGTTTTGAGGCGACATTATATCTTTGAATGTTATGTGTGTTTGTGTAGTATAGAAAATAGAAGTATTCTAATTAAGGATTTGAGCAATTGCGATGATCAATGGCAGAGCGCAATAGACCATTTTATAGTAGGAAGCTAGTAGTAGTAATCTGCCGAGCTTAGAATTGGTCGTGGATTACCAACCCTTAATTAGTTAATAAAATTTTATGTGGTTAGTTATATCAAATGTTATACCTGGTCTTTTCTGATCTATGGACATGTCCGACGGGAGTAGTTAATATATCGACAGTGACTGGCTGACTGCTATAACAATTACATCGTAAGTAATGGAAAAGTTATCGTCTATTATGCAAAGTTGATTTTCCTGGTTCCCAACTTCACGTATGTAACCTTAGCTTACATTCAATAGAAAAATTTTACCAGATCGTTTGTGGAAATCAATATTTCTATTCTTCTGGTCTAGATTGGCAACTAGATATATATATAGTATGGCATGTTTTTTTTTTTTTAGATTAAGTTTACAAGCAAGTAACCTGTAAGTCTGTAACCATTGGAAGTTTCATCTTATCTTTATTGAAAACTCCCTTTAGTTGAATTGTAAGGTGGAGTTAATAACCCAAACAACAACTAACGCTTTGGTTATTATGCCAATCACAGCTACATTTTATGGTCACCACCTCGTCCACCTGTGCTAGGGAGGTTATTAACAATTTATACAATTTGATTGCTTTCGTGAAAGATTCCAACAATATTGAAATTGGATGAGTTAGTGGAATGTATGTGTTTCCTGTGTCCTGCAGTGGAACCTGAATTGAACTTTGTGTATGCGCTATCTGTATTGGTCTTGAAATGAATAGGCAAATAGCATAATTAAGTCTGAAGCTTGCGTGATCTTCTGGGGAAAATTAAACACTCGAATATTTTTGGGCTCAAGGCTGCGATGCTTACAACTTGTGTTCATCACAAATTCACAATTGATGACGAGCCCCGTCATCTACAAGCATCAGTATTATGATCGATGAGGAAGGAATTGAAAGGATGTAAACACTCTACTCTTTCCTTAGTGAAAATATATCACCAAAAAAAAAGGAAGAAGAAGAAACTAACATTATCGATGATCTGATATTATGGTTGATCGTAGATTGTATTCGTCAATGTAGACCTTCTATTAGTCTGAGCTCGTGTATTGACTTTTTAGATTTGTGAAGTAGTAGTTGAGCTATGAAGACCAAAAATTGAAGTTTCTTCAGTTTATTTGCGAAAAACAGTGAGCTACTCTCTATGGATTGGAGAGTTGGTGATGTTTCAAAAATACATAAAGAAGGTACTATTTTTTGGACCATTTTAGGCTTTAGTAGACATAAATCTTGGGCTTGTGATAAACATGGTTTTTAAGAATCATATTGCGTATTCCACCAATTGAGCCGGAGTTTAAAAAAAAAACTTAATAATAGCAAATTTAATCAAGTTTATGGCAAGTGATTTTGCCAAGGAAGGCAAAGGATGGGGCCAAGGATTATTTTCATTCTGACCAAAATACCCCTAACCAGAAAGGAAAAAAAGAAATTGACCAAAATTATCTCCCTTTCCTTAATTAACTAGTCTCTGGCTCTGCTCACCACCACCAACGGACAACAACTGACAACATCAATCATCAGTTTCATCGTCATTACTCCACCAAGC
>ONZK01005002.1:0-18772 GCA_900322385.1 Pharnaceum exiguum | reverse complement strand
GGGGGCGTCAACTGATGATGGAATGGGTGGCTGAAGATGTGGGTATTTTTTGTTTGGGAATGGAAGTTGGAAAAACAGAGTGGGTACTGGACTACTGGGTAAGTCACTAGTGATGACGGATGAGTATGAGCAGGATAGGGGTTGAGGATCATCACTCATCAGAGCCTGCAAAGAGAGGCAGGAGTAATTATTTTTTTCTTTAAACATCCCACTTTAGTCAACACGAAGAAAAAAAGAAAGAAAGATAACGCTGACAAACGTCCGTTTTCATTAGTTTAGTGTCGGCTACTACCCTTCAAGTAGGGATTATTGTGGGTAATATTTGAAGTTGGGATTATTGTGGGATATTCACCACAAGTAGGGATTATTGTGGGTAATTTTGCCATAATTTTAGCCTCCAATATGATCATTAAATCAACCCAACTCACGCCACAACAACAATCGAGTGTAAATTCCCATGCAATGAAAGTGCTCGGGGTCATTATGTACGCAAACTTACCCCGGCTTGTTTAAGAAAATAGAGAGATTGTTTGCGAAATTGACCAATTGATGTATTTAAGTGTTAACTTCAAACAATTTCACTAGAAATAAGAAGTACTGGAAATCAACCCAACTCACGCCGCTACTAACTCTAACCTTATGATCAGGCGATCAGCAACTCTGATCCACAGATAAACCCAAGTTAATACTAGGCCAAATAATAATAAAATTTCAATCTTAATTTCAAATATTGATCATGAATTCAGATTAATGTGTTTCGTTTGGAGTTTTTTGGATTTGATTTGGGTGATTGGTGATTCATTATGGGCTTTTATCTGTGGATTTTTTGAATTTAGCTCGTGGGATAAGTGCCTCGTTTTGACTTGATGATAAGGGTACCCTTTGCCATTGAATAAAAAAGAAAAAAAGATTGTCCTTCGCATGACCTTGTACGTACGTACGTATTAGTGACTGAGTGTGGTGTATCGATTGTCTATACACTCAAGTTGTTTGATAGACAATTGTTCAATTTTTTTTGCTGCTAATTAGACTTTTGGACTTACAAAGAGTGTTCCTCATTTGGAAAACTTAAAGCTTGTGGCCTTGCCGTTTGCTCATTTAACTACTCGGAGCTTACTTCAATTTTGGGGTGAGGCTGCTCAGTTCAAAACTCATATTCAATTCACCCATTGTCAGTTTAAAATTGAGATTCACCAATTCTCAATTTTTAATTTCCAATATTCACCATTTTGCATTTTTAAAATTCACAAGTTTTTGAAAGAAAAGTTGCCATAAAATATAGTTTGTGCTCATAGTAGAATATTGACATAGTTGCCAACTTGCCATGCATATTAGTTTGGTTTAACATGAAATCAATTCATCAATTAAGAGTGTTCAGTTTAGTTTAGTTGTGTTCATGTAATTTAAGTCATCACTAAACTTTGCGACTTATATGTACCTAACTACCTACTATTTGGTTAAGTTCATTTCAAAAAATTCATTTACAACTTATAACCTACATTTTTTAGTTGAGTTCAGTTTAGGAGTTTTCCGTTCAATTTAGGTGAGCTTAGTATAGTTTAATTATTTCAAATTAAATCAAGAAAACACGCACTACCGTAGTTCAGTTTAGGGATTGTTAAGAAGTCAAAATATCATTCCTTCACGCCCACTCCATCCATTCAATCAGAAAATACCAATCTATCCATATGCATATCAAAATAGGTTACAAACTTACAGTGCTAAAATTACCGTAACAGTGTAACACTGATTTTTTTTAAACCCTTTAATTTGTGTTATAATTATTGTCATAATATAAAGATTAATTAGTCTTTCAAAATTTTTTTTTTGGTAATTGCAAATTTTAACAATTATTAAACTGCAATTGTCAAGATGTAGGGTAGTTACGTCCGTCGCGGGATTTTATCAAGATTAATTTCGATGGTTCGAGACTTATTAGTCCTTTTTTTTTTCTAGTGCAGGTTTTATTAGTGATGAGAATGGAGTAGTTTTAGCAGCTCAAGCTCGACAGTAAGGAAATTCATCGGTACTTGTAGCAGAAGCAACATCACTACGAAACGGATTTCAAGCAACCATTCGCTTGGGTTTTTTAGGGTGATAATTTAGTAGTAGTTCAAGCACTCAAGAATAATTTCAAGATCCCAGGAGTATTGCAGCACTCATTCAAGATATAAGAAAATTATTGCAGTTGGCGGATATCGTTTATATATACATCATATTTACGAGGAAGCAAATCAAGCAGCAAATGGGTAGCAAAAAAAGGTCATTCTACCATAATTTATATAGAGATGAAATTGTTCTTACTCCTGCTGAAGATAGTTCTTTCTATTCTATTTTACTTTTTGATCGGTTGCGACTTACCCTCGAGAGGGATGGTTCCCTAACTTTATTTGTACCTCTTTCAAAACAAAAAAAAACTGTAACTAAGTTGAAACCAAAGAGATTAATATATCTAATAAATACATTGATCGACATATACACATGCATGCTTGTTATGGTCCAAATCACTTACCAGAAAGGTGCCACACTGTTCGCTTGGTCTTTCATTCTCCTTCAATTGCCCATTTGAACTAACGGAGTTAGCTAGTGTGCCAACAGTTATATTTTTCTTACACTACTTGAAACTTTCTTAAATGAACTTTCCTAATAAAAGAGTTCTTAATTATTCCAAATCCAAACCAGCTAAGTGGAGAAGTAATTAATCTCAATCACTATGCATATACGTACACTGATGCCTGATGTTACTGTTCAACATCTTGATCGTCCCTCGCTCATGGGAACAGATAAGGGCATAAGGGAGTACAATTGTACGTTTTTACTAACGTGTATCAATTCAGAAACAAAACTAGTACGACGACTGCGCTACTACGAGTTAAAGTCAAGTTGGGCGGCTCTAAAGGCTGCATGAGGCGTACCCCAGATGGTATGCTTATGTAGCAAAGCTATTGTATGCCAGGCCATGCAAGCAAGTGCATGTTTCGCCATATATAGCAATTAGCAAGCCATGCATCCCCCATTCCCCTAACGACCAAAAAATTATACATGGGAATGGATCGGAGGCATCGAATCATACATTATAATGGGAACAAAGTAAAATATAAGAGGTATGAAAATTCTTATTCCAAATTATTGAAAAAGCTAGGATCATCTTCTTTAAAGACTAGGGATAAGGTTTATCACATTTGCCTCGATCTACAGCTCTCCAGAATTTCCACGAAGCCGGTGGATAGGGAAGACAAATAAGATTAGCTACATCAAGTAATTTATAGTACACACTTTAAATGGGAGGACTGAGGAGCTATATTGAGCAAAAAGGTATATCATAATTTCAGCAAAACGACACATGTATATACTCATTGAGAGTTGAATTTGCTACTAACCAAACTGAATGCGTGTCGATATCAATAGTTTTACAATTTTGTGCTAACTTAGCTTCCACATGCGAAGGGAGTATTTGCTAAGTACCAGGCCAGTCAAAAGTAGGGTTAATTACAATGTTATACTCCGTTTTTTTTTAAAATTTGTTCTCCTGATTTTCCTTTTAATGGTTGATTCAATAAACTTATTCTTATGTATAATGAGACATGAATATTGATTAGAATTCATCCAACTTTATTTCATAACCATTTCGTTAGGATCATGACTCCAAATTAAACTTTTAACCACTAGAATATGTATTGAACCCAAATAAATACGTACCAACGAACATTAGATAACTGTACTGCTACTCATTGTTTGAAAACTTCTACATACCTCCAATATCAAAGGTTGACGCTAGAGCATTAAAAAGAGCAGGAACCTAGAATCTATTTTTTTGGGGAAGTAGAGCATTAAAAACAGCAGGAACCTAGAATTTCTTGTCTGGAAATTGACGTATCGTTATTTGACTACTCACATTTTATAGTAAGGGCAACCACATTGGCACAACTAACTTGTAACTCATTATATAGGTTTTTATGTACGGCGTTTTATATATGCCACATCAGTTTACAACTAAATTAAATTATAACTTTTGCTCATCTTTAAAATTATTGGTAAACTCACTTACAACTTTCTTACAATCAGTGACGGATGCAGTGTGCTATTGTTCTGGGTAGTGCATCTGCACAGACTGCACCACCCAAAATTTACATAATCTACCAATTCTTCAAGTGGATCGGTGGTTATTATACCTCCTACAACTCTCCAGGTTAGGAGGACTTCCAATCGGCTAAATACACACTACCTAAAAAAATCCTACATCCGCCACTACTTAATTACAATTGGTTGGGACAAAGTTCTTGAAAAAGTAAAAAATATAAATTAAACCAATCAAGTTTACAAGTATTAAATACCAAAGTTATTGTAAAGGGCAAGTTTATACCTACAATTCCTTTACAACTATATATGAATTTTATATGCATGACACATCAACTTGCAACTCTATTTTCACTTCCACATTATTCCTACAACTTTGTTACAACTTTCCAAATATTTTATTTATTTTAAAATTTTGATGGGTATAAATTTGGGAGTATAAAAAATATTTGATGGAACGAATCATAAAGCACCTGCATTAAATGTAAGAGTTTCATATGAATACCTCACCTTGCAACTTTGCCAAAATTCTAGAAAATTATGCCTACAACTTTGGTTGAATTGCAACTCCCTTGCAACCCAATAAAGTTGTAGGGATAATATTGCCCTAACGAGGGGTATTCATATGAATAAATGTACTTACAACTCAAGTAAAGTTTTCATAAGATTATTAGTCAAAATCTTCTTAAATTCTCTTTCCAATTCTTTTAAAACTACCAATAATATTTCACTAAGAAGTTAGAGAAAAAAAAATTAGAGAAAAAAAAGTTGTTTAAGTGATAAAAAGCACACCTTCTGATGTCAAGATTAGTTACTAATTCTCACCGTGTTAATCCCTCTTTATTTGTTAAAAAAATATATAATATAAGAAGATAGTGGTCCAAGTGGACCTAGGTAGTGGAAAACAAGCACTGTTTGACAACATACGCATCACAACTCACAAGTTATATATCAGAATTTCAAATGATTTATTATTGGTGAAGTACAATTGCACTCTATTCCTTCCACTTGAAGTTCTGTAGTCTTGTCCTTGGCATAGTAAAATGACAATGAAAGATTGTTCGCTGCTAAAAATGAACTATTGAGTACGTAGCAAATACGACTGTCGTGATAGTGTATGTACTAAATCTTATTTAAAAGGATTAGCTTAATTAAGTATTACCAGTGCTATTTTTGATGTCTAGCTTCGTTGATTGGTTTTGTTTGTAGCTAGAGCATCTACCTTGAACGCATCGAATGGTATAATAGGTAATTAAAATAACTTCAACTTCTAATAACTTCCCTTTCCCACATCCCTTAGAGCTCCACTGCCTAAACCGGCTTCCAATTTATAAACGAGCATTGTTGTCTTGGAGACTTGGACTGAACTGGAAATTTTGGAGAATAACTGGTCTATAAGTTTGCCTGGATTTAATTAGTTCAATTCGTAGTATCGAATGTGATACATTACGTACTATTTACGTACTCCTGACTCGTATACTAGTATAGAGGGAGAAAAGGAAATAAGAGGGGGGGAGGGGGGGTGCATGATATACATTATTGGAACTATTAACTCTTACACTCCAGAGTAGAACATAATAGGTGCCCTAATTTACTGATTAGCTCAACAAGCACATGGCAGGACTATGTATACAGTGCAAAGCGATAATGACATAGCATAAGGGTAGCGCAAGAAAAAACAAGCAGGAAAGAGAGAATAGCGGCATGTATATGTGGTAAGTTGTTAACAGACATTTTGGATAGATTGAGCACTTTTGAACTGGTGAGTTGTTTTGTACTTCTTTAAAGCGTTAAGAATAAAACCATTTTTCAAATAAAGCTCGGAAGGTATTATGAACCTATCGTAGTTGAAAGCATTTTTAGCAACGTCACCTTACAGTTATAAGCTTATAATGGGTGAGTTTTGGGTTGATGTAAAGTGTTGTAACTGTAGAGAGTGTTGCAGCTGTGAAGTGGTATAGCTGTGGAAAAAGTGCGCATGCTTTCACCTACAGTTGTGTGAAAGGTGAGGCGGGTGACATTGCTTTTGGAACCTAATTTGGAAAGTGCTTTCGCTCACAACACTTTTAAAAAATTAGCCAAATGCGCGAAAAAATAAAAAGTGATGCCGAAAGCACTTTGAAAGCACTTTCACCTCAATCTCAGACGCACTATGAAGTGGTTTAGTTGTGCATGGTTTATAATGTGCTTTTACAACAGTTGGGTCATAGGTGCTTTCACGGTATGTAGCTATAACCAGTGTAACAGTATTATTAATTACTATAAAGTGCATGTTTTAGTTGTGCATGGTTTATAAACTGCTTTAACAACAGTTGGGTCGTAGGTGCTTTCACGGTTTCAACCACGTATACTGTTGTTGAGGTCGATTTTAGAAAGTGGTTTAATTTCAATCACAACAAAAAAATGTAAAAAAAAAACTGAAAAGACTAAAGTTAGTTAAAATTATAATTAAAACTAAAGAAGAGAGAGTTGCTCAAGTGGTAGAGAGCATACCTCCAACCCCTAAGGTTGGGGGCTCGATTCTTACCGGCCTCAGTGCCTCCCTTTACACCAAAAAAAAAAATTATAATTAAAACTGAAAGTAGTTTCACAACTTTCTACCTCATTCAAAATTTACAAACTCAACGCCAATCATTTCTAACGTTACAACACTTGATTACTCTCAAACTCAGTTGATATAAGGAGAGGTAAAAATAGCAATTATACATTAATTCAATTTTCTTGATTAGCTTTTGAGTAAATGTATACTGACTTTTGTTTGTTATCTGCTTTTCTTTTTTGTCTTTTGGATGGAGCGAGTATGGACATGGAATATGCCCACGAAAGATGATCCAAATCATATGACAAACATAATATCACCATTATATATTGACATTACAGTTCCATACATTGAGTAGTAGTGTAGTACAAACTAGTAGGGTTAGTTTGAAAAAAAACGATCATGACCTGGTGTACTGTTGCCGTGTTGGTGGCCATGGTGAGTGATTCCAAATAAGAGTACAAGCAATATAACCACCGGGGGCACTTTTTTTCCCTTCTTCCATCAGCTCGTGGCTTATACATTGAAATTTCTTCTCTTTTTTTTTGGTTAGAAATTATGCTAAATTGGGCTCAAAGAGAGGTGTTATAAACTTGGGAGGATCCAATTCAGAATCAATTGACAATAGGAATAACCCTCTAGGCTTTTATATATGTTATGTCTCTCCTCTCTACTCAATGTGGAACAATATTCCCAACACTCCACAACAAATTACTTACTTCGTATACGCAATGTGTACACCTGTTTTCTATATAAGATATATAGGGCCATTAATAATGTAATTAGTGCTAATCTTAATTTTTTTTCCAGTCATATTACAAAAAATGTAGGTATACGTTGTGGATCACTTATCTTTTTTTTTCATTTTCCCTAACAAAAAGAATAACCGGACCTCTTCCCCATCCCCTCGCAGGCTGATTCCACTCCCGCCCCCATCCCCTCTCGGGCCAATACCTCAGGCCGACTCCCCACTCCCTTTTCACCGCCCTAAATTACCCTCCCCTCTTCTTTACCGCCCTAATATAACCTCATATCTGTCACCACATGTTCTCCTATCCGTCGTGACAGATAATAAGGTCTGTCATCACATACATTAGAAAATGTCGTCACGGATATTAGAAATTCTTATATCCGTCGTGATAGACGGATAATAAGGTGTGTCATTGCAAATAGATTTTTTGCAAAAAAATTGGCACCCTTGTATTTTTTCTAGTGGTGTTGTACGTGTAACTTATATAGTCTCACCTTTTGTATTTTATATTAGAAATCAATCACACATACAAACTACAAATACCTAAAACTTTTGTGCCACCGGTCATTTTCAGACGTATTATATTCTCCTCATGCTATTATAATGTCATTATTGTTTATCCAATGGGTCATTAATGACTATTTGATAGATCATTAATACCCATTCTCATACATTAAACGTGCTCACACAGTTTTTTGTGATCTGCCTATGTGTTTTTTGGGTCTACAGAACGTATGGATTGATGAGTCCAACTCATCAAGAACTAAGAAAGTTGTACTAGCACACATAAGCACGCGTCATTGGAGGGAACCCAACATTCCACCAGAGAGGCTTGAGGGACGTTGGTCAGATAAAGACATAGCTAGCTACAACACTTGAGACTTGAGAGATGAAAGAGAGGTGGGAGCTGTTAGTGTTCACCGCCTTTATGGCGAAAGTGACCTTCAGGACTTACGAGACCCCTCCTTCTCCTCAGTCAAAAGAGAATTGCCCTCAATGGCAGACCTAGCTTAGATTAAGGCTTGGCATTATTGCCCTTCACGAGGGCGTAAGAACTACACGTACGTGTAAGTTCCTGATTAGTGATTTACAATTTTTTATATTTCGATCTTTTTGTGTCATGTTATTTTTGGGGTAATTTACAAACTTGGGATTATTGTGTCGGAAAAAATTTATTGACGCTACTTAGCGTCAGAAACGGGCTGACGCTTTTTAGCGTCGAAATTTATAATAAAGTGTCAAATTTAGGGCCTCAATTTCGGCTACCGCACAGGACCTATACAAAGTCTAAGCCGTCCCTGCTTGTACTACTTGTTGATATTAATTGATCGTATATATAGTTACAAATTGAGTTTAACATTAGACTTAGGTGGCGTTTTGTCGTGCCTAAAAATGATAAAATTCAATGTAATAATCAAATCACAATAAGAGATTGCGGAGAATACTTTTTTTGATAGTGTAAAGAGAGGCATTAAGTAAGAATCGGGCCTCCAACCCTAAAGATTGAAGGTGTGCACTTGAACAACACCCTCTTCTCAATTGAGAAGAACTATTTAAGAAACAGATCGAAGCAAAGAGTGTGATTGCTTACAACAGCTGAAATCACATTTACTCAAAGTAGTGAACTAGTGATGAAAAAGTGTCATAACACCCCCTTCCCTATTTTCATTTGAATCTTCCAACTTGTATGGAGCAAAAATAATTAGTCAGCTTGGTCTATTAACCTCAAATATGAGCTAAGTATTTCACCAAAAAAAGTGTGATGTCTATACTTAATACTTTCTTTGTCCCTAATAAAAATATTTATCAATTATTTTTTATTATTCATCCTATAAAAATTTAATACTTCATTTTAAAAGTTTATGCGACTCACGTTTACTCTTACATATTGTTAACCAAAAATTTCCACTACCTAAAACATTTTTATGCAAATTGTAACTTTTTTTAAAGAAGAAAAAGCATGCATGGCTTTTAATCATTTCATATGAGCTTTTAACTTTAAAAAAATATCCAATATATTTTTAAAAAAAATTGACGTTAACTGTCCATATTAGACGTTTTGTATGAAAAAAATATCACCATAATTGATTTTTAACAATAACCTTAATATCATAGTGAAGGCTATCAACATTTGTTATCATAGTTGCATTGTTAATCACACATTTGTTGTAACAACTTCTAGAATCTTCATGCTATACACACAATAAATGTGTCATATGAAATCGTAGATATTGCTCCAAATAAAACTATAGTGACGAGTGCACTTTGTTGTCACAATTGTATTATTGTTAGACATTAATATAGGTTGATTATATAACCGTGGTGACATATATTGATTTCCGTCCTATAAATACATCCTGCTTGTTTTTCTCATTTTCATGAATAACTAAAGTTATTAGCACATAGACCGAAAATTATATCGCAAAACCGGCAAATTCATACGAATTTATCCAATTAGCAACTTGGGGGAAGAGATATTGGCCTTGTTTGGCACCTAGCTGGAGCTGATAGTTGGTAGTTGAATTGGATAGTTAGTTGGTTTGACAAGGTGATGTGAACCAGTAGGGGGAGGGAAACTTGTTGATTTGTAGCTGCTTGGGGTGAAAGAGTTACCTGAATCAGCTATTTACCAAACACAATTTTTAGATTTAGCATCTTGGTTTTAGGTCAAACCATCCAGAACCTATGAAGTTCAAAGAATTTCTCCATCTTTCAACTTTTGGTGATTATGGACTATAGAAAAACGCCTAAGAAAACCTTTCAGTACTTCTTTTTTGGTGAAATTATTGGAAGTCAATACTTTAATATAGCAATTGGTCAATCTCGAAAACAACCTTTCTATTTTCTTAAACAGCGATATGGTTGCGTACATCCTTACCTCGAGCACCCCTATTTAATGGGGATTTACACTCGGTAGTTAGTTGTTGTTGGTTTTAGGTCATGATCAAACCAGCTATGGCACATTAAGGTGCCTAATTAATTAAGCTAGATACAAAACAAGTCCAATATAAAGCATCACATTCATACGGATTTATCCAATTAGCAATTTGGGGGAAGAGATAATATAAAGCATCACATTCAAAAATGTGCGAGGGGAAGTTTAATCTGCTGTCAGCATCTTCCCATTCAGTCATTTAGCTTCCCACGTGAAGAGGCACTTGAAAAAAAGAAGCTAAAAGGCCGAATGTTTATCATCCACTCATCACTCAGTCACTTCCTACAGAAATGTTTTGGTGCTTGCTTGTAAGTTATAAGTTGTAACCATGATATGTCTCTCTAGTCTCTTCCTTTCCTTTTCATTGGAAGCTGCTGCAGCACAAAACTAACTTTCCTCCCAATGAGTAAATGAGTTGTGACAAGAACATACGGTTATTATCACCTTTCTTACTCAATAAAAATCATCCCATTTTCTCCCCCAAACCCCAACCCTTTCCATTATTCCATCGATAGACAATCCTTTCTCTCCCCTTCAATGCATGTGTTGTCTTTCTCAAAGTCTCCCATCTAGATAATACCTGTAAAAACAAGTTGGTAAATAAGCAAATTATTTTGTCTAGCTCTCTTCAATTTGGTTCCCATCCATCTTTCTTGAAGCATATATAAATTCACACAATAAGTGTTGATCCAAAGCCTGTCATTTTCTTGTTATATAATAATATTCCTTATTTCCTCTCCACATCAAGAGCAATTAGTAGTGCACAAATATGTATATATCGTTGCCACTTCAATTTTCTCAGGCATTCTAGCTGTTTCTTGATCGAAGTTGTCTGAAAAAGATCATCAATCATTATTTCTTCTTCAAAAAGACTGCATTCTTCTGAAAATTTGCTTTAAGAGTTCCATTACGTAGACCAGTGAGTCTTTGACGATCACTAGAAGCTAAGTGTGAAAATAACACATGTAGACTAGGATAGTAGATCACTACACATGTTCAACCCGTCGTTTACTAGTAGTAGTCCACCAATGCTTTATGTGGACAATATGGTGAGCTATTTGTTTGATGATTTAAATCCAAGCTCCAAGCAGCAAGAAGCACCATCATACTCATCAATATCATACTATCACATCCCATCCCCATTGATATACAGCGAAATCGATATCAATAGTCTAGGTGATCTCTTTGGCGCCAATGACTTTGCACTAAGCCAGCAACCCTTGATGCCTAATGATTCTATCGTCACCGATGATTCCTCTATCTTTGAGGTAAACACCACCAATATGGAGCCGGACAAGGTTGACGATACCGTAAATGGAGCAGTAGAAGACGCGAACATGAGTGAAAACAGAAGACCGTGCACTACTAGCCCCGTCTCGAGGAAGAGGAGATCTTCAAAGAAGGATAGGCATAGCAAGATCAGGACTGCTCATGGACTAAGAGATCGTAGAATGAGGCTCTCCCTTGACGTTGCTCGCCCCTTCTTCAAACTGCAAGATGTATTAGGCTATGATAAGGCCAGTAGAACGGTCGAGTGGTTATTGATTCAATCAAAGTCAGCAATTGAAGAGCTCCTTCGCACCAAGAATGATATTGGAAGCCCTAGTGTTTTAACGGTTACCAAGTGTACCATGTCTTTGAACTCAGATTGCGAGGTTGAGTCTACTATAGTTGAAGATAGTAAAGGTCCTAAGTCCAAGGGAAAAAGAGCTACCACATCTTGTGCTACAAAAGACAGCATCAAGGTCAAGCAAAGCCGAAAGAGAACTACGAAAGAGTCAAGGGACAATGCAAGAGAAAGGGCAAGAAAGAGAACTCTGGAAAGATTGAACGCTAGAGGACTGGAAGATGAACATAACGTTGAAGTTTCTCCAAGTTGGAGAGCCCTTAAAATTATGGAAGGTGATAATAATGGATCAAGTTCAATCGGGGGCAAGTTGAGTACACTAAGTTCTTGCAATAATCAACAAAATGGCGAACATTGATCACAGAGTGGTAAGGGTTATTATATGAACTACTTCTACTGCGTACCACGCCACATGTTAATGCCCTTAATTCACAAAACCTATAATATTTGAAGAATGAATTGGAAGGTTATATTTTATTTTGATGTGTAGGACTTCAGATGTTTTAACGCTAACTTTGCATCTTACAGCTCCAAGCTACAAGATGTTCTACTAATGCAAACAGCATTCAAGACACAAGGTTGCAGAATCAAGATTCAAGAACTGGATATAGATTATAAGGGCCGTAGATTACAGCTGATCTGATCTTCCTATATTAGCAGTCATTTGCTCCAATTGCACGAGTGTCCTTTATCATGAGTTAATTATTGGTTGGGATACATGTAACCAGATAATTTGTCTCTATTCTAATACTAGATTAATGTGTTGTTAATGTTATTAATTGGTGGAAGAAAAATATGATCAATAAAACACACCTTTCAACCCTGATAGTGTGGCAGACTTCAATTTTCATGAACCTCTCAGTGCTTCTCTAGCTTATACCTAAAAAAGTTCAAACAAATAGTAGTGGTGTACGTATTGCGAGCTTAATTGAGACATCTCATAAGTATTAACCTGCCTAAAGATCTATGGGTTACTCCTATTGATAAAAACAATCTAATTCCATATAAAAAACAATTAAAGAAATGGACGAGACTAAAAAAAAAATGCATGTAGGCCATGTTTGGGAAACTAGCATATCGATAGCGGAAGCCAATAGCATTGACAAGATATTTTTAAAGAGCATATAGCACTTGTTTGTTAACAATATATATATGTGCTTATTTATGGCAATATAATTGGGGTAGAACCGTTTAAGTTCTTCAACACTAAGGATTTGTTGTTAAACTAAACTAAAGTTGAAACTGGAGATGAAACTGAAGTTGTTGAGGTAGCTGAAGTTTGATGGATAACCAAGATTTTAATTTTAGGTATCTAAGTATGGTATAAATTTTTAATAAAAAAAAAGTATAGTTTAACTTTTCTTTTAGAAAAATTTGTGTGCACCCGTTTCATAGATGAGACTGGATAATAGGGTCATTATTGTGTATCCGAGGGTTCATTATATAGTAGTCAAGGGTTCATTAACATTGAATATCATGTATAACACGGGTTCACCCAATTTTTTGTGCTTTTCTTTCTGTACCCCCTATAGAAAGAACGTAATAATACTTGCAGATTTGAATATTTAATTTAGATATCTTTTCTTTCTTCTAAGGGTATGTTTTATTTTTTTTAGGAAACTTAAACTGTATTGTAAGGCCAGTTATGTTTTTTCTTGTGTGAGGTACTTTTAGTTCTTGATAAATTGTATACATAGTAGTTCATTTGAGTTATATATACGAAACATGTTCATTGGTCATTGATTTGCACTATTATGGACTTATGGTTTAATGCTAGGTTCTTTAAAACGTATTCCATCCAATTTAGATTAGTAAAATATAATTCAAAAGACCATACTCTCCTTCTGTTTTTTTTAACATAGTACACATGTATATGCATGGGATATAAAAAAAATAAACATAAAAATACCAAATAATTGTAGAAGCAAGTTAACAATAATGTTTTCGAATAGTCTTTAGTATATTATAATATATGTTCTCTATTTGTCCTAAAATAATATTTTAACAAACTCTTAGAATAAAGTTTATAAATTTTGATCATAATAGTGTACTGTGGTTGAAATTCCAATATGAAATTTAAGAACAAGAATAAAATTAAAACCATATAAATTACGCAAATAATTGCGTGATGTATGCGACGTTTTTTTTAATTATTATTATGAGGTTCATTTTTCAGTTGTACATGGTTCATTAATCAGTTGTAAAGGGTTCATTATTTGGTTGTGGGTCATTATTTGGGTTTCATTAGGGGTTTCATTATTCATTGTTATTCAGTTATACAGAGTTCATTATTCAGTTGTATGGGGTTCATTATTCAGTTGTAGATGGCTCATTAATTATTCAGTTGTTATACATTTTTCTACGGGGTTCATTATTCAATTTTACAGGGTTCATTATTCATTGTATAGGGTTCATTATTCAGTTGTAGGGGGCTCATTATTCAGTTGCTAACTTGTTATACATTTTTTCTAGGGGATTCATTATTCAATTTTACAGGGTTCATTATTCAGCTGTAGGGGGCTCATTATTCAGTTTTAACTTGTTATACATTTTTTCTAGGGGGTTCATTATTCATTTCTACGGGTTCATTATTCAGTTGTATGGGGGTCATTTTTCAGTTGTATGGGGTCATTTTTCAGTTATATAAAATTGAAAAAAGAAAAAAAAAATTGGATCATGAGACGAGTGTACCCAAATCTTTTTGTATAAATTATCTGAAAAAATAAGAATGTAAATATATTTTTCTGAGTCAGATTGTAAAGAAAATTATTTTAAAAAAATCAGGATATAGAAAGGAGTAAATATACACATGGTATATGTATTGACTATTTTTGTGGCCACTTACGTAATTCAAGCATCATCATCTCTAAAGAGTAAAAAAAAATCCCTAAATAATTATTTGAATGGTGATACTTCTATTAAGTTGGAATAGATAAACAGTACAGGATGCATACCATACATACAACCTTTGTAGCTTTGTAGAGTAGACATACCATACATGCATACCATACATACAACCTTTGTAGCTTTGTAAACTCATGATCCATCAAAGTACATTATTTTACTCTTTTCTAATTTATTGTGGTAATTAGGATGAACTCCACTTAGATGGTTCTACAAAAAGAAGTTCACATCATCACATGGGGGAGGGGGACATTATTAGGTCAAGCATCGTACAGATGTACTTGGCTAGTTAGCTGTTATCACCCTGTAGAATATATGCCTCTACCATTGGCTACGGCACTGTCATCCTTATCTCTGCAACTATCTAAGGCCTTCTTCAATTCTTTCTTTTGGAAGTTCTGTTTAGTTGGTCTTTACTGATGAAAACCATATTCTTCTACCTTCTCAGATAGGGTTTTCGGTTCCAGAAGCTAAGGCCGAATAAGAAAGCAATAATGCAAGTAGATCATCTCAATGCAAAACACTGGTTAACGTGATAACGTTCTTGCCCTTTCCTAATCATGTTTTGTTCATTGTTCTTTCCTTAGCTTTCTCTAGCTTTATGTATGTCGCTCTCGATCTTCTTTTCTTCTTCTTTGGTTGGGTTGCAGTCATTTGTTACAGTACGTATATGGACATATGGTAAGAAAACCTTTTAAGTAACGAGCAACAATTAACCATTTGGAATGTCTTCTAGCTTCCAAGAAAATGGGAGAAAATAATATCAAGGGCATGTGGTAAACCCAGAAATTTAAGCACTTGGTGAACCGAGATGACCTTAACCTAGGGTGAAAGAGTGAGTTTCTGTGTATGTAAAGTGAGGAGTGATTTTCACACCAAAAAAAAAGTGAGGAGTGATTTAAGCACTGATTGGTCCATCCCTATTTTTTTAGTCCTGATGAATAGAAAAATGTTGATTTGACATGCACCCTAGGAAACCCCACTTATCTCTTTGACCAAACATTCTTCCTTGAGGCCTGGGGAAATTTCATCATTTCACAGCAGTGGCCTGGGGAAATTTCATCACTACTTCACTCAGCTCCTACTGTGGCCTAATTAACCGTTTAACTGGGGTTTGTAATGTGAAATGTTTAATACTCGGTACATCACTATCAACTTGTCAAGCAAGCTAAGGTTATTCGTGCAATAAAGCGGAAATTTTATGTAAGTAAAAATTAACTAAGTCGTCTGACAAATTAGACTTACACTGCTAATTAAGTTCATACATACCCAGGAAAAGAAGTTAAGGTAAAAATATTTACAAAACGTTTATGTATTATAGACCTTAATTAATTTGGGATATGTATACTATTATACAGAGAAGAATCGTACCAGAGAGAAAAATGTCGACTAAATATATATCATCCAATTATCCAAAGCAAAATTTTAATGATATGGCAATATCGATTTTAGAAGAGTTAGTTAGTTAATATATTTTGTCTTAATTATAGAAAATGGGTAGACAAAGAAAACAAGAGAGGCCATCAAAAAAGAGTCAATTGTGACATCGAACCAAAATAATTATTAAACTAACCATATTTTTTAACACAAAAATTGTGTAAACCAGTATCATATATGAGACTTCGTATATTAAAGACCCCTCGGGTAGACAAAAAAGACCCTTCGACAAAATAATAATGCATGACCCATCTCACCTAGACTCTATATGAAACGGGTTCACACAAAATTTTCTCAAAAAAATATTTGTTACAAATACACAATAATAACAATATTTTAGTAATAAATTTTGAAATAATCTTTTTTTTTTACAAATATTGATCCGATCCCAATAATCGTTTGTATACATTTGCGCGCGTAGTGCACTATCTCCTAAAAAAACTAGAATAGTAGGATAAGTGCACAACATGATTTCAGTGTATGGGAATTATACATTATTATCAAAACAAAAATAAATAAATTAAACATTGAAAATATGTAGTTATTCTAGTAATTTTTTCATGTTATCCAATTGTAATTAGCTTTTATAATGTTTCTTACTAATTTTGTGCCTTTAAAAGAGAGATTCTACACGATCTGCTCACATTCTTTATTATTCAAAGTTAAAGATCCTCTAACATTGATTAAATATATAATTTATAAATAATATATTAAAAAGTAGCTAGCTAATAGTTCAAAATTAAAATGAATACATATGTTTGTAATTAAATAATATGTTTTCACTTACAATATATTTTATATTTTACTAATATGAAATATTCTTGAACGAGCTCAACCGTAATTAAGTGTACTAAGAAATTAAAAAACTGAAAAAGAATTACAAATAACACATTTTCTTAACCAAATGGGTTAACTTTGGCTTTTGATTGGTTTTAAATTGGGTTGGCTTTGAACCTAAAATTAGGGTCAAGGTTGAGTACTATTCAACTTAAATCACGAAAGATCAAACCTGAACCTACCCAACCAAACTAACCAAACAAGAATGAAAGAATAACCAAAATCTCACTTGCGCGTCCAAATGACAGAGGTCTAGCAGGTTGCATTCCGTAACACAAAGTACATAGAGCATTCTAAAAACTTATATGATCAAAATGTCTATATATGAAATAGACTGAATTGAAAAATGATCATGAATTACAGAAAGGTCACTAATAATGAGGGTTTAGTGACCTTTTTTTTTTCTTCAGTAGTACTAGAAATGATCGAGAATTCAATTCTTATATGGTACACCTAAGTGTATTTTAATTTGTGTATACTCCCTCTCATTATCTCTTCCCTCCCGTCACTCCAAATAAGAAATGCATTTTTGTATTTCAAACTATGTACATTCACGTTGCCAAAAATATTCATTTGATTGGTTGTAAAAATGAATTGAGGTGTACAATGATCATGGTACATCTAGGTGCACCATATAATTTGCCGCGAAAGTAATGTATGGCACTATGGCTGTGCGGATATTAGGTTTTGACTTGATGTATGGTTAAGAATGAAATCCTTTTGGTTCTCAAAAAAAAGAAGAATGAAATCCTTTGAACAACAAATCTTAAATTCGAGTCCTCCTATCCCCGTATTGTAACCTATCTAATAATAGCTTATGATAAAAGGAAAAAATTTGTCTTCACTTGTCTTTTCATATATGTGTGCATATATGTCCGTTTCTTAATCAATTAGTTAGCCAGTCATTTTCATAACTTATAGCCGAGACGAAATGCATAAAATGGACAACATCATAATTGCATGCCAATGTAAGCAAGAAATTAAACTATATCTACAGCTGTGCTCCGTTCTTGCTTATGCAATGTATCTAGCTAGCTAGCTAGATTGGCTTCTTCATGTCTCAATTGATCTTTCGGCTCTCGGAAAGGACCAGGACCACCATTTATAGTCACCTTTTCCTTGGGTGTGTGCGCGAATGTGACTAGTTCTTTTTCGTGATGGTTATTGCTGGTGACAACGGACCACATTTTGTCAAAAATGCTCCTGTCGTCCTACAAGTAGTGTTAGTTCGTAAGAGACAAATTTGGCTGATTGGTTACTTGGTTAGTGTATGTACATGCGCATTGGTACGTCCTCCAGGTAGGGTTTTAGGATTGTTCAAAGTTGGAGCATACGTGCAATATCATAGGGCGTACCGCTGGTTATTATATGCAATTCGTAGTCAATGTTTCGAATTACTACCCTCATTTTCAGGTTGTGAAAGACTTAAATTAACAATTAAGCCTAACTTGTTATTATGTAAAATATTGTTTTATTATTATTTATGGAATATCTATTCTGTGCATATATATGCACAGAATAAGACATTTATTGTTACTTTGGAAATGAAAAAAAGCTATTACATTCACAATTGGAAAAATAAAAGTGTCATTAATATCCCTTTCCCATTTACGTACAACTCTATCTCTACCATCACTGCCTGTACATCTTTCAACCCAAAAAAAA
>ONZK01004998.1:12211-22870 GCA_900322385.1 Pharnaceum exiguum | reverse complement strand
AACAAAATGTGCAAACCCGTTGGGTCAAACCCGACCCGACCCGAAAAGTACAAACCGAAAATGACCGAACCCGAAAATAAACCGACCCGAAACGACCGAACCCGAAACCCGACCGACCGACCCGATTGCCAGGTCTAGTTGACCCTAATCCGGCCCATGAATTTACGGGTTAATCAGATCTGGGTAGAAAAATCCTGAACATAACCCAGGAAAATGGGTCGGGTTGAAATTTGACATGTCATTGCGCGTACAGGACTAAATTTCCATCCCATTGCGTTTTAAATTTTGAATTATATTCGAATTCCCGTCTTTGCCCTTACCCTTACCTTTTGCTAACGCACCATTTTACAGCAGCAATAAATACTGCCAACACAAAAACACACACAGTCTCTCTGGTCAAACGACAGACAATATACTCTCTCAACGGGATCTACTCTTTCCTCCTTTAGTCCTTGATTTTCAAAATCAAATCAAACCAAAACCATTTTCATCTCCTTTTCCACTCCTCTCTCTCTCCTCTCCTCTCATCTCCTCTCATCTCTACAATGGCAACTCCAACTCCTCTTCCTACCTTGGACACTGAAACTGCTCCTCCTCCTGCTGAAATAACCATTGACTACATTCCCTCCCAAGAACTCAAGCCTTTCTCTGACCCGGACACCCAATTCCAGGTATAAAAAAAAAACCACATTTTTATTTCTTGCTTGTTTTTCATAAAGATTTGTACTTTCTAGATCTGCTCACCATTTTAGCAACTGGGTATTTTTCCTTTTTTCATTTCTTGGTGTTCTTGCTTATGTTTTGTCTTTTTTCTTTGTTTTTGTTGGTGTTGGTTTGTTGTTTGCAGGGTTTAATGGAGGGTTTGCAATCAAAGGATTGGATAAAGCTGTGTGAGTCACTAAATGAAACTCGCAGATTTGCTCTTTTTCACGATTCTCTCTTGCTTCCTTTGCTGTAAGTTCCTTTCTTTCTTTCTTTTTTGTCTTTTTTTTTAATATTGTTATTATTGTTATTTTATATGCTGCTGTACTATGTTCAAGTTGGTTTGTTGGTCTTTGATGATTGTATGATGATGCTTTTGGCTTGTGCCCATCTTGCATTTTTGTGGAAACTTTAGTGGGTTTTATTTATGTGTGCTGAATTATGGATTTGATAATAATTTTAGTGCTAAGGTGGTGTTTTTAGTAGCATGATGAAGTTTTATGTAATTTGATAATTTGTATGCTGCTTTTGAGTTGGACCAACCTTGCATTTTGGCATAAAAATAGAGGGGTTTGTGAAAGTTGATTTCTTTCTTTTTCTTTTTTGACTAAGTGTTATGTGAGTTCTGACTGCTGAATTATAGTTGATGATGTTTTAAATAGCACGACGAGTCGATGATGTTGTATAAAGTCCCAAGTTGGTGGGTGTTTTGAGTTGGACCATGTTGTACGAAGTTTTATGTGATGCTGACCATGTTGCATTTTGGCATAAATATCAGTGGGATTTGTGAAAGTTCTTTTGTTTTTTTTGGAAGTGTTGGCTGTGTGTATGTGTAATGTGAGTGCTAAATTGTGTATTTGGTATTGTATGATATGGTTATCAGAGAACCTGTTATGCTGTTGGTAGTGAAGTCAATGAAGAACCCAAGGAGTGCTCTTTGCAAGACTTCGATCATGGCGGCTGCTGATATTTTCACTGCTTACCAAGATAAGCTGCTGGAACCTACTGAGTCTGGTGTATTTGATCAGTTGGTATGGATCAATCTCATATTTCTATTAAGTTTGAGATTAAGTTTGGTTGGTCATTTTACTTTATCTTTTGTTGTCTTGGATGGGGCAATACTAGTGGTAACCGATGAATGGATCAGTACTTGTTTATGTGATTGTAGTAGCTTAGTTATCTATGAGAAGTTATCTAATATCACATTATGAGATTGAGTTGTGCGATTGAAGTTTTCTTTTTCTTGGATATGTGATCTGTCTAAGTAGGCAAGTACGTTTGTGTTTGCTTGAATCTTGTTGCACCTACATATCAAACAATAGTGATGCATCCGATATTTTGGTCCTTGTTATGACTGGCTTGTGAGACAAATTGGGCATTGCTTTTAAGGTTTATGATTCACTATTGTTAAGTAAAATGGTGATGTTTATTGTAAAATGAAACCAAACCCCCAGTGTATAAATCTATACAACAATATCTCAATCAAAGCTTCTTTGTTTTTTGTCGTATTCTTGTCTTTGAGGCCTTGAGGGGATAGGCTACTAGCCTATTAGTCATTAGAGCTAAATATTACAAAAAGATTTTGGTAGTGGAATTGGAGTCGGAATGGGAAGTGGAGCTATAGGTTAATAAAACTTAATTGAACTATAATGAATGATCTTTTTCACACGCTGCGCCTAATCCGCAACTAGTATGTAGCTGCTGACATGAAATTTTATGCCTCTATACAGGGAGGTGAAATTTTCTCTACATAAATGTAGGCTGACAATCCCTGTGGTTGCATTGCTTTGGTAGTTTGTGATAACCGAGCGTTCTGAGTTTGTCTAGTACACTGAAACTTTACGATTTGGTATATTGTCATTATTAGAAGGTCTAGAAAGTTGTCTTTTCACAAATCGAAAACTGTTACATGTCTCGAAAGTTTCAGTGTGACTTCTGAGAGTCATATTACTCCTTTGTGTGAATTTAACGTGTGTAAATTCATCTATCAGTCGATTAGATAAATTTGGATCACAATTTAGACTTGTAATTCTGTTTTTCGTATTAAAAAGAGGTTGATGAAGAACCTAAAATACTTGAATGCGCATTAGACTAAAATTAACTTTCAAAATGAGCAGCAGACTTTTATCCATGAATTGTTTTCTTGCTAGATGATTCTCAGTGTTCCTGTAAGTGCAATTGAAGTGGAACAATGTGTATTGCATTCGCTTCAAAGAAATGCTTAAATGGTTCTGGTCTCCTTCCTCATTTCCTTCTCCTTTCCATAATGAGCGTCATGAGAATCGATAGTATCACTTTCAATAGTGGTACATCTTTCAAAAGAGTTCTGCAACATATCCCCTGGTTATTTGGAGACTGCTAAATGCTGTTATGTTTAGTTAATTACGACTAATTTTAATGCATATATATCCTGTGGTTATTTACTCAACATATATGTGATTGCTCTTAAATAAATCCACAAAGTACAATGTTTTTTAGTTATACTGAACTTGTGATTTGGAGCTCACTTCTCCTGTAGCATGTATCATTTAAACGGTGGGTCTACTGGACCCAATTATTGGCTTATATTAACGGACATAATGGAATATATTAAGCGCCATACCCAGTTAGAATTTCAAAATTTTCTTTTTGAGGGGAACATTGAACATGCTATGTAATGTGCATGTCTCGTATTTAGCTTTTTGACATTTACTCCCTCCGATTCAAAAAGTCGTTCCACTTTCCTTTTTCGGGTGAGTCAAAAAGTTGTTCCTCTTTCTATTTTTAGGCTATTTTTTCCCACAAAATTCCAATTATACCCCTCCATACTCATTCTCCCTACCTCCCTCCTCCCTCACGTGACTGTGTACGACACACTCATCTCCCCCCCAAAAAAACCCACCCAACCTCTGCCTACCTCCCTCTGTAAAGACCCACCCAACAAAAAGGCCATGCACCCCACTATCTCTCCTCCTCCCCCATCATCATCATCATCATCATCATCAAGTTATCAAGTCCCTCTGTAAAGAGCCACCCAACAAAAAGTCCTTTGCTTTTATGACAAAAAAAAATAAAATGCAGCAGCGATGTTCTTCAACTGAGATAACAAAGACAACTTTGACCACATGGACAATCACAGATCTTATGAGAAGGCAAATCAAATGGAAAAGCTTCATCCATACAGCTCTTGATTGGATGATAACAGCAAATAGCATACTAAACATCTTCAGAACCACAGTGGAGGGAGAATCAAATTTTGTGCCATCCCAACTACCAGCCATTGGGCTTAACTACTCTTGACATGAATTTTGACTTCGCAATAATTACTTCAATTTTCTGTACTTCCCTAGTATGTAAACAGTCCGTTCATACAAGTACTACCAGTGGTGCCGATCTAGCGGTAGGTGATGGGAGTTGATGACGAAGAAGGAAAGAGGTAGTGGGAGTTGGTGGTGTTGTGTGAGTGGGTGTTGTAGATGGCTGGCCCAACGAAGCAGAAGATTGGAAAGTGAGGGTGGGTATAACAAGAAAATAGAGTGTATGCAAGGGTATAATTGATATTTCCTACTTTTCTTAATTTCTGTGCAAAATGAAAACCGGAACCACTTTGTGAATCAGAGGGAGTAGTATTTTGGTTGGTTGAAACATTCCATTGTATTGTGTTCATATTGCCTTGTCCAGAATATGCATGTCAGCATTTGCCTACTTCTGTATGTTCTTAACTACACAGTGATGATGCGTATGTTCTCTAAGCGTGTTATATATAAGAGCTTGTGCAATGTTATTGTAGTCATGTATTTGTGCTTATATTGCTGAAGTTGTATCTCGCCTTCGAATTCTTTCACTAGTATTTATTAGCTTGTAAATTGTAATTCATAGACACTTGATGTCTTCATGGTGCAGTTTTATTTATCAGGTTTCTGTACTCAATACATACCCATTAAAGTATTAAGGCATCCTTATCCTTTTAGAATAGTAGCTCAGATATCTAATTGTAAAGTCATTTACCTGAAGAAGAGGCTGGATTGAACATATGGATTGTATGACGTTTGCCTAATTTTAAGTCGTTCGGTATATTCTGATTTGTGTGTATGAAATGTACTCATTGATATCTTATCATGTCATTAATGGAAGCATGGACAGTAGTTAAATGAAACGTGTATGCTAGCATGTCCCTTAACAAATTCAGCTAATTGGGATGGTTCCATTCTCTTACTTTGGGCGTCACTGTCTGCAGAAGAGAAGGAAAATCAATAATACGGTGGTCTAATTTAGACGTATACCTTTCAAGAACCATCTTGACCCGTGATGTCTTAGCATCTGTTAGGCGCAGTGAGATTTGGGTTTACTTATTACTGTAGAACTCAACTAAACAAGCGAGAGTAATCCATTTTAAAGTTCTGACTGTTTAGAATACAAAGTTACCTTACAATCCTCTAATATGGTATACCTGATATATTTATGGTTGTGTCCACAGCTTCTGCAGTTGTTGCTCAAAGCATCCCAGGACAAGCGATTTGTGTGTGAAGAGGCAGACAAAACCCTGAAGACAATGGTTCAGTCTATCACTCCCCTTCCGGTGCTTCGTAAGCTTCAAACATATGTCAACCACTCCAACTTCAGAATTCGGGCTAAAGCTGCTGTTTCCATCTCCAACTGTGTCTCTAGGATGGTAATTTTATCTGCTATTGCAGTAATTCCTTTTTCCTGTTTTATTTTTCTGGTATTAACTAGACAATGTGTGTCTCTTGATACAGAAAATTGAAGAACTGGAGGAGTTTGGGTTGGTCCCACTAGTTCAGGTGGCTGCTAATTTGTTGAATGACAGACTTCCTGAAGCAAGGGAAGCTGCTAGAAGCATTATTATGTGGGTGCACAAGTCCTTCACTGAAAAAGAAGATCAGAAGACTGAAAAAGAAGATCAGAAGCAAGATTCCTGGCAAAACTTCTGCGAGTCTAATTTACCAGCGCTTCATGGGCAATCCATAATCAAAATCACAATGTCGCATTAGGTCTTTTGCCACCAGAAGCTGTGTATATAGAAGCAGCCTTGATCTTCTCTTCAAATGCTTTTGACCAAAACTAGATCCAGTCACTTTCTGTGATTTTGCGGCTGTCACGCCTTCATAGTACTTGTTTGATATCTGACAGTTGGCACATTCTAGTATTGTTCTCTCATGTTAGTTGAAGTATCTACATGGCTATTTCTTTGAATCAGATATGTGGCTTTGATCAATTTCGCTGTCAGATTAATGCAGTGGCTTTACATTGCTACCATTTATGTACCTGGTGATTCACTGTCATTGCTATGCACATGGAACTGTGTTTGTGGTTAAGTTTATGGATTTGGAAAAACTCCTTGCAATCAAATCGGCTACAAAAACTATTAAAGAGCTCTTTTATAGGGTGATGCAATAGTGCGGTCTCTAAGAGTGCGGACTAGACTACCAAATCAAATACATTGTTAACCGCTTGGATCTTAAATTGATCTCTTCTCTTCTGGCATCAACAATGAGTATGATTTAATGTGGGCACAGAAGACCTTGCCAGAACACCAGAAAGCATGGAGTTGATGAAGGCAGAAAACTGAGAACTAATGATAGTCATAAACTATGAAAACCAATACGCCAAGAAGTGGTGAGCAAAGCTTGTACCCTATTAGTAGCTGAATTGCCAGAAAATGCGTACCCCACTCAGTCACTCTCACACAAACTTGGGGTGTTTGGCCTAGTTTCTCCTCAAAAGTGATTCATCTTTGTATCTTTCATCTTATTCTCCACAATGATCGAAAGCACAATTACACTCCACAATGATCGAAAGCAAAAGCATCAATCTTTTGAGGTTGGCCATTTATATAGTCCTTTAAAGTATTTGGCTAGTTGATCTGTGACTTGTGAGGGGGGTGAAGGGGAGGGAGAATGAGGAAAAACTTACAAAGGAGAAGCTCTTTTAGAGTGTCTAGGCCAAACACGATGGCATTCTCTCGTCTCTGGAAAACCCCGGCAAGGGAGGCTGCCTGTCAGTCTGTCACCTAACTAGCACGCCCAACGTCTGTAAACCAGCCAACGTTGGAGCCTTAAGCAAATCACTCTGAAGCTGCATTTTACCACTCGAACAGAGCTCAAGCAATGCTGCAACTGCCATCATGGCACAACCTCAGCACTAATATGGACGACCTTACTATCATGGTAAGGCCCCTTTCGTTTTCCCCACCTAGGTGATACTCATACTAATGACACAGTTACAAATCCCCCTACACTAGCTAGCTGTCCGCCTGTCCTATTTCTACATGATTTCAGCTTAATATTTTCTTTCTTGAGATTGTACCTTTAATGTCGGTTGGCTACCCCTTTGCAGAACTTCCTATATCCCCAAAAAAAAAGTCTTGCTTGTCTGTGTTTCTACTTTCTAGATCTTGCACTTTAAAAAAAAACAACTTGATAAACGGCCAAATCAATCAGCCGACTTGATGATATGATAAAAGGCTCTCTAAAAGAAGAAGTTATTTCTCAAAAAAAAGAAGATAAATATAAAGCCTTCTTTCCTTCTATTCATCAACGTATATGATAGCTCCAATCCAATTACAAGTTGGATTTTAAAACCTTAACCGTCCTTTCTCTCAATCACTATATATAGACCCTCCACCCTCGTGCCAAGTTCATAACAATTATCAAAGAGATATTCTGTGTGCAAGTTAAGAAAGAGCTTAAACTTACCGTGAGATACAATGAGGTCCAATTTCATCATGTTGTTGGCTTTCTTAGCCATGCTGATGATGGCAACTACTGCATCAACAAGACACTTCCCTCGCCATCACCAACATCACCCACACCATACCTCACTCCTTCATCAAGTGGAACCAACTCTGACAGCGGCCTCGCCATCAGTGTCACAGAGCCCAACTGAAGAGGGACCGAGTACCCTTGCACCCCAAGAACAATGTCTCCAGGATTTGTTTGTGTACAACCGAGTCAGCCGTGGTTGTAGCCCTGTACTCACTTCTGTTGTGCTTTCTAACCCCATCTTCGGTTTTCTGCCCGCAGTTTGGGAACGTATTAGGCTGAGTTGCCATTGAAGACACTTACTCTACTGTTGTGATCAAAGAAAAGAAAGAAGAAGAAGACGTTGAGGATTAGATTATAGTATAGAGATTTAGCTTATGTTTTTATTTTTCTAGCAATGTCAATTAGCATCATGTTACAGAGAAGTCTTCTTTGTAACACAGAATTACTAAGATTTAATTGATATATCTCTAACTTTCGTTTCAGCTTTATTTCTGCGATATAACAGTAGTCTGATAAAGTGAGTTTGATATACTGAAAATTGTTTTTCTCTCATGTGCGCTGGCGCTGCTATGAAATTACGTACCTATCTGCTATAAATATGTTTCTCTAAATTTAATTGATCGATATAGATACTACCGAAAATTTGATCTCCCTGCCTCCCTGGTGCATGTAACACAAAATTATGTTTAGATATCGAATGACGGCCCCTCTCTTTTGTTTTGTTTTTTTTTTTTTATGTAAATATTTGCTAAGTAAGAGCCCCTCATTGGCTTGGAAAGTCTTTTAACTTCTCTGTAGAGGCATCCCTCTTAGTAGAGCCCTTTGAACTTCTCCGTAGATGCATGTATCCCTCTTAATTACTAGCATACTGTATGTAATATTATTAAGAACTCACCACCTATAAATAACAAGTTCAGATCATATCAAGCAGTGTATCATTGTATCAAGTTCATCAGTAATATCCATCTCTTCATCCCACTTATTCTAAGAAGTCTTACTTTATTGTTGTTTGAACAATGGCCATGAAGTTATGCATGTTGAGCCTTCTGGTGATCAGTATGATACTCTCAACACTAAACTATGGAACTCAGGCTCAGCTCGGTCCTCCTGCAGGACCCTACCACAGAGGTTGCACCAAGGCGGAACGTTGTAAAAGGCCGCCATCATCTGAGACTGAAATAGAGATTGTTCAAGAGGATGCAACACCCAACACATTTACTGGTCAGGCTAGAGTTTCCTCCCACAGTTTGTCATCCGGAAATGCTGATCAACTTGGCCCTCCTGCAGGACCCTACCACAGGGGATGCACCAAGGCTGAACGTTGTAAAAGGCCGCCATCATCTGAAACTAAAATGGCGTAGATTTCTGGTTATTATGAGAAGTGGACGTATGTATCAATGTTTTTTTTATCTCTCAATAAATGACCAAGAGATCGAATTTGTTTTATGAATCCCTTTTTAATTTGTTCAATATGGCTTTTCTTTTTCTTTCGAAGGAATAATGGGAATAGAATAACTCGATTGAAGCAATACCAATGGGCGTTCATTTGCTGATTCCTCTTTTTCACACACACACATCTAGGTGTTATGCGGCTATATTAGAGTCCATGATTAGGTCGCTGTCAAGTAAAAAAATTGAAGTTAGATATTTAACTTTGACGTTCAGAACTCAGAAGAGCTAGGATAGGCTAAAGCCTGAAGGTGAACAGTAGTGAACGTATATTAGCGGATGACTACTCACCAACTGAACTCATCAACTGTTCAAAAAAGATGATTAGTAAACATAATATACTCAGGTAGATTAAACTACATCTTATCTAGCATCACTGCATTCAAATGTTGTAGCCGATGAATCTGAGATCAGCCCAAATCTCAGAAGTCAAAACACCATCAGTGGATTCCAAACACCCATCATCATCCACTATCTTTGCTCATATTCTTATCACATATTGTGCAACATCATTCCTAGACGTCAACTTCTTTAGATACAGTATAGCACCCGACTCTTCAATGAAAGCATTGTTCTCCTTCCCAGATTTGCCTTTCGTTTTCCCTGCCTACCGGAATCGTACGTCTAAAAGTTGCAAATTCCCAAAACTGGCAATCCTACTTCAGAATGGTTTCGACTTGCTTAATATTTTTTTGTGTGTCTACCTTCATTGTCGGTTAGCCACCCCTACGGGGAACTACCTACGTTACGGAAGAGTCTCACCGAATACATCATAAAACTCTGCAATTGAAACTAAAAATCTTGTACAAAACAAAGTTACCATAAATCAATCAGCCGACTTGTTGATAACTTGATAAGAAACTTAAAACCCCTCTAATAATCTTCTTTTTTTTTTCTAGGTTGATCCTACGTAGATTCTTGTTAAGCTCCAATCCAATAACAAGTTGGATTCTAAAACCTTAACCGACCTTCTTTTTCTCACTAACAAGTGGGACATATTCCCAATATAAGTTCATAACAACTATCAAAGATATTCAGTGCGACTTTGTTTGAAGACAAAAAGCTAGAGCAAAACTTTCTGTGAGATACAATGAGGTCCAAGATCATGTTGTTGGCTTTCCTAGCCATGCTGATGATGGCAACTAGCGCATCAGCAAGACACTTCCCTCGCCATCACCAACATCGACACCCACACCATAGCCATATCCCACTCCAACATCCAGTGCAACCAATTCTAACCGTGGCCTCGCCATCTGTGTCACAGAGCCCAACTGAAGAGGGACCGAGTACCCTTGCACCCCAAGGTGATCAATGTCTCGAGGAGTTGTTTGTGTACAACCGAGTTAGTCCTGGTTGTTGCCCAGTTCTCACTACTGTTGTGCTTTCCAACCCCATTTTCGGCTTTCTGCCCTTAGTTTGGGAACGTGTTAGCCAGAGTTGCCATTAAAGACACTTTACTATACCATTGTGTCAAAAAAAGAAGTATAAGAAGTTCTTTAAGGGTTGGATTATAGTTTACAGATTTAGCATATGTTTTTATTTTCCTAGCAATGTCAATTAGCATCATGTCAAGCAGAGAAGTTCTTCTTTGTAACACTGAAGTTTAGAAATTGAATTGATATATTTCTAAATTTATTAAGTTGAATTCTTGCACAAATATGTTTTTGTATAGCTAGTGCTAACTCGGTAATAGTCATAAGGGCAACTTTATCCCTACAACTTTGGTGAGTTGCAAGGGAGTTGT
>ONZK01004996.1:2281-20676 GCA_900322385.1 Pharnaceum exiguum | reverse complement strand
ATGTTGGTTACTCTAGGGTTTTCGTGGCGAAGGGAAACCAAGAGTTTAGTTATTTATTTATAGGGCGATATTAAGGTTACTTGTAAAGAAGGGAGTAGCAAGGAGCAAATAAATTGAGGCTGAGTTGAATTGTAATTAAGACTTTGTTTAACTTTATTTTTCTTTTTTTTTTTAGGGGGAGACTTTGTTTAGTTCATCCATAAGGAACACACAAGTTTTTAAATAAATTGTGAAAAACTAAAGAAGACCTGAATATAAAATTATCTCTTAATTTAATTTGGTTTAAATATAAATTTTCTAGAAACAGTCTCCCGATTTGAGAAAATCGGGGTAAGGCTGCCTACATCAGATTCCCTCAGTATCCTATTTGAGATGGGATTATTCTGGTACTGTTGTTGTTGTTGTTAATTAAATATAAATTTTCAACTACCCTTCTCAGTTCAATTTGGGTGGAACAACTAATTGAGTTGGAAAAAAAAAACATAGCCAAATTTCGAGCAAGGAATTACTAAATTGAAATGAAAACCAATGAAATATATCGTGGTACACAAACTAAACTAAGCTTTACATGGAGAGGATTGAGAAATCTGATCATTATAAAACTAAACTGAATTGAGTTTAACTGGACTACTACACAGACTAAATTTGATGTATAAAAAGAACCAAATAAAACAAATTGATGCTAGAATAAGATCCTTCCATTATGATTGCAAAACTGAATTCGTTGATAAGAAGCATACAAACAATATGAGACTATATAATATTTAAAAATATTAATTAATTAATTAACAAAAATGATGTAATTGCATTAACAAACATTTTTTGATGAAACTTAATAATGATTAACCTATAATATAAGATGGCACAATAAACTAGTTTCTCAAAAGAAAAAAAAACAATTTATTAAATGCGCCTAGCACCGTAGCAGAAATGATATCCTCGGCTTTTAAACAAACTATTTTTTTCTTGGTAAACATGTGAGGAGGGTTAAACCCAGAAGAAACTGAATAAAGCCTAAGGAAACATAGGGAACAAAAAGAAAAAAGAACTACTAGTCTTACAGAGGGAGTTCATAGATGTACAAGGAATCAATGTTTGCAAAAAAAAAAACCTGAAATAAGGACCTTACGTAGTTACCTTAAAGAAATTAGGATTAGGGCCGAACTACATGTATTTATACATTGTATTTCTTTTTGGCCCAACCTAGCCCGAAGATTCCACCGTCATCATTTTCTTGGGTCGCCCTAGTTATGGACAAATTATCGTACACCACGGCTAGCGTAGTAGTGTACTTTTATCTTTGCACACCCACAGGGCGGCTGAGGCCCGTTGCTCTAGCCCACAATCTTCCCTAGTTGATCGTCTGGAAAATTGAGGATGAGACACATCATTTCATTTGTGATGCACGATTTTGTTAAATGGACTATTGACCTGCTGTAGTAAAACTACGTTACTAATCAAACTAGCAACCATAAGCTATACTTAATAATATTGGTGATTTGGTTCTGTCATCTGTCAACTTTTTTTTTTTTGTTGTTTCTTGAAAGTCTGTAATTCTCATGTAATCAGCGCGCTAAGAATGTAACTAATCATAAAAGTAATCATAACATATTGTGAGACAGTTTGATAATCTTGTTTCCAATTTTAACAGCTGCCTACTACCTTTAGCAGATGGGTTCTTAAACCGTTGTCCATGCAATGGTTAAAGAGATCTGAATTGCCACAACCACTCTACTGAATACTCTTCCTCCAATTGGCAAATGCTAATTATAATGTTTGGTTGTCATTACTAGACACATTAGATCGAACAACTTTTGTGTATTTGAAGACCTACTGACTAATGCTCAATACATAATCTTTATACCCAGTCTAACTATCTCAAACCACTGGCTCTACTGAGATCAACCAATAGTTAGGTATACAGTTACACAACAACATAAGACAAGGTAAAACAATAATTTCAATAACATAATCATGTTTGGAATTCTTGCAGTTGACCAACCAAACCCCAACAGGCCAACATATCATCATCACATTCTTTTTTTTTTGAGGGACATCACATTCTTAATCCTTATGGATGTATAATTGGACATAAGGAGGCACCAAAACACACCCAAAAAAAATAAAAATAAAATTTGTGTAAACCCGTTTCATATATAAGACGAGGTCATTACGGATGGTCATTAACAACCACCGATAAGCCATTAATCAAAATGTTGTGTTATTAATAACCACATCAAATACATGAAACAAGTTCACAAGATTTTGAGAAAAAAAAAAAGATTTTTATATCAATGACTATTTTTTGTTAGAAAAACCCCATTATATCACATAATAGTTAGAGAAAAACTTTTGTGAACCTGTTTTATATATAAGACTAAATAGGACTTGGAAGGATCATTATTGTGTAGTCGATGGTTAATTATTATATAGACAAGGGGTTATTATTGTTTAGTCGAGGGTTAATTATTATATTTAGGGGTCATTATTGTGTAAACGAGAGGTTAATAATATCCAATCTCATATATAAAAATCGATCTGAGTTCAAACAAACTTTTTTCCTTATAGTTAAGCCCAAAACAAAAGAGCCCAAATGACTATAAGGGCCAATATTCTATATTTTCCCGCTAATTTATACTTTTTGGTCACATTTCTCAAACAGTCTTCAAAAACATAACGGTAGAAAACAGAGAGATCAAAGATCATCGTCAAACACAAAAAAAGACACAAACTTTACAACTCTTTTACTGATTTTCTACTTTGTTACTAACTCCGAACCCATTTTCACCAACACCCAGAAAGACCCACTAAGCAATGAGACCAAAACCCATCATAATTCTCCGTACTCTCTCTGTATTCATCCAACAATTGGGGGTCAACTAAAGCCCAGAAACAGAAACTCTCAAATTGTAGCCTCATTTTGCACCTGAAACTTCAAATCCTCAACTGGGTACCTAGATATCATCTCAAATTTGCGAACAAGAGCCCAAAACGCTGTCTTTGAGGAAGCTTAAGGCCAATAGACATGCTCTTATGGTTGAGTTCTCCTTTCTCTTTCTTTTTTTTTTTTGCTTTTTTTAAGTTTTACAGTGTTTGTGTTTGGTTTTCTGTCTGTATCAGTATGCCTTTTTAATATAATATTTTTTATTGTTATTATTGGTAGTTTATTGAAACTTAATTTTTTGGGAAATGACTATCTGTGTAATGTTGCTATAACCTGATACATTGCATTGGGCAAAATAAAGATGAGTTTAATGAAATGTACTCTAATGACAAACTCCTATCCAAATGTGAATAATTTTGATTAATGAATTGAAAATTGACAGAGTAATCAGGATGATCAGGGTTATTAGCTTGAAAATGCTATTGTGGACGTACTTCATCTCACTGGGATGAGTAGTAGTCAGCTTGAAAATGCATGATGTCAGGTCCAAGATAGATACAAGCAAATTAAAGCAGCTAGAGAAAGCAGGCAGGTACAAGCAAAGACAGATCAGATGTCAATTTATAAGTGTAAGGGTCGTAGAATGTACCCGAAAAAACAAAAAAACAAAAAACAAAAAAATTACAGATTTGTAGTAACATACCTTAAACTAACAACTACCACTGCAACTTATATAGATCTTATGAAGAATCAAAAGACAGAAAGTGCTTAAATGAACACATTCAATTGGAAAAAATATCTCTTGAACTAAAAACAACCTCAGAGTCTCTCTGAGCCTGGCAGTCACAACTCACAAGCAAGTCGGCCATGCAAGCTAGGGAAAGAAGGCAGGTCCACTGAACCCCAAGTCGGTTATGCCATCAAAATCAAAGTGCTCTGAAAAATCGAAGACATACCCAAAATCCTGCTCCACGCCCACTAAGTTCAAATTTGTAAAATCAGTACCAGGGTTAGCATCCTTATAACTACCATCGAGGATGGAATTAACGAGGCTAGTGTAAATGACAGGTCGAAAGAAGGAGATGCAAAGTGTGGGCACGGTGTGATCCTCGTCTTCGTCTTCGGGCATCTCATGAATAAGAGTAGCGGCACACATTGTACCTCTGCGCGGAGAAGGGAGGAAGATCATGCCGTTATCGCAATCCATATATGAGCCACTTAAAGGACGAGGAGCCAAACCCTTGAAGATAGCATCAAAAGCACCCTTCTGTTCGGCCAACACAATCCCGTCAGAATCCACTAGGTAGATGTAGTTCCTAGAGAAGTAAATGTAATGATCTTCGCCGACTTGGTATTCTTGTCTAGGAACCTTGACACTGCTTTGAGTGCCACATGAGATGCCAGTCCACAAAAGTACCCTGCCAACCCTGGGAAGAGGATAGCCATTATAAAGAACAAATGGGGATAAGACCTGCCATTCCCCTTGATTGGTATCGAAGCAATAACAATTTTTGTCCGCAGTGATAACAAAGAGGCGCTTCCCGATGACAGAGTGGCCTCTGACAAAAGACGGACACTCGTAACACCCTTCTTCTATGAAAGGCGGGTCTTGGAGGGCGGACCACGTAAGAGTACTTCGATCGAAGACTTCAAACACTGGTTCAACGGTTACATTGCCATCACCGCCGCCAGTGTGGAGGACATAAAGCTTCTTCTCTATTTCCTCCACAATCGGGTTTACCTTAACCGCCTCCATTCTCATGCCATGTCCAATGCGGCGTTTCAATGAAAGGAACTCAGGAGTACCTTTATTTTCGTGCTGAATTCGCAGACGGTAGAGATCAGGCCTAAGACTATATTCAGCTTCATTAAAGCTATACATGCCACCAACAAAGTACGTCTCGCCGTGAATCTTCACGGGTTTAGCGCCTATGATATCAATAGCACGTTTTGCTGCGATCGGAGTTAGATCTGGAGTCAACTTGTAACACTTGGGGTTATCTGGAGCGGGTTTGCTCTTATTCAGATCCAAGCACAGAAATCTACTACTCATCGCCGAACAAAAATACCAACAATCTTCTGAGCAATACCCCTGCTGCTTATTATCCTTGATTGTACGATGATTAAACTCCGAAATGATTTTCTTCTTCTGACCACCACTGTTTTCCGAAACTCCCCAATACTTCTTATTATTCTTCCTAGAGATGACTTTCTTCTTCTTCTTTTTATGAGAGCGATCAGAAACCGGCATCAGAGAGTGAGAGGGAGCCATGATTTTCTTCTTTTTTTTTTCTTTTTGATGAGAGGAAAAGAGATACGGAGTACTAGGTATGGTTACTTTTACTCTAGGGTTGGGAAACCATGAGCATATTTATCGATCTCAAATAAAAAGAGTTTTTAAACCAAAAAAATAATAGTATATTTACCTAGGCCCGTTGCAAGCTGTTCAATATCGGGCGTGCGCCGCATACGAGCCAGGCTTCTAAGTCGAGGTTATGTCTTCAAGGCCCGGCTCGGATATGCAATGAGACCAAAATCCCTCAAAATCATCCGCACCCTCTCACTCTCTCAGTGCTAATCAAGCACTTGGCAGGCAAATAAATCCCAGAAACAGAAACTCTCAAATTGTAGCCTCATTTTGCACAGGAACTTCAAATCCTCAATTGGGTACCGAGATATCTAACAAAATTTGCGAACAAGAGCCCAAAACGCTGTCTTTGAGTATAGATCGAGATGCTACAAAGAGGCGAACCAGTGGATGGGTGAGGGTTTTTCTGTTCATAGGGGTAATATTTTTCATGCTATTAATCGGTCGAGGAAGCTTAAGGCCAATAGACTTGCTCTTATGGTTAATAGGGGTGATATTTTTCATGCTATTAAACAGTGTTTGTGTTTGGTTTTCTGTCAGTATCAGTAATTCAGTATGGCTTTTTTTGATATATATTTTTTTGTTATTATTGGTAGTTTATTGACAGTTACGAGTAATATTTTGGGCAATGACTATGCTGTAATGTAATGTTGCTAACTTGATACATTGCATTGGGCAAATTGACAAAGATGAGTTTAATGATACGTACTGTAATAGCAAACGCTAACAAACACATATCCATGGAAATTATGTCATTAGGAAGGCCAGCCACTTTGAAGACGATATCCAAATGTGAATAAGTTTGACAAATGAATTGAAAATGGACAGAGTAGAGTAATCTATCTGGGACTGGGATGAGTAGAAGTAGTAGCTTTGCATGTCAGGTCTAAGATACAATCGGCTAGAGAAAGCAGGCAGGTCCAGTGAATCCCATGCCCAACATGATGTCATCAAAATGCTGAGAAAAATCTAAGACGTAGCCACGATCTTGCTCCACGCCCACAAAGTTGACATTTGTATAATCTGCAGGTTGATCAGGGTTATTAGCATCCTGATAACTACCATCGAGGACAGAATTAACGACGCTAGTGTTGATGACGGGTCGAAAGAAGGAGATGGAGAGTGTGGGCATGTCTTCGCCCAATTCCTTTGAATCAAGAGAAACGGCAGCAGCACACATGGTATCTTTGTACGGAGAAGGGAGGAGGAAGGTCATGTCTGTTGGAGATACATATGAGTCTACATAAGGACGAGGAGCCAAGCCCTTGAAGATTGCATCAAAAGCATTTCTCTGTTTGGCCAACACAAGCCCGTCAGAGTCCACCAGGTGGATAGAGGTTTGGTCGAAGCACAAGTAGTAAAGATGATCATCAACCGTGATACTGAAAGTGCTTTGAGTGCCACATGAGATGTGAGGCCACAAAAGTATCCTGCCACCCCTGGGAGTAGGACAATAGCCAGAATAATCAAGAACATATTTGGGTAAGTCATGCCATTCCCCTTGTTCGGTATCGAAGAAATAACGATGATCGTGTCCATAGTGATAACAAAGAGACGCTTGCCGATGACTGCGTGGCCGCTGACAAAGTCACGATAGTAACTAAACTTATCATGACCGACTAGGAAAGGCGGGTCTTTGAGGATGGACCACGTAAGAGGAGTACTACTAGGATCCAAGACTTGAAACACCGGGGCTTCTGCACGACCGCCAGTGCCGAGGACATAAATCTTGTTCCCTATTTCCTCCACAATTGGAGAGTCCTTAGCCCCGTTTAAGCTAGGGGGAAAATCAGCAGGTTCCAAAGAAAGGACTTTAGCATCCAAATCGTCTGATGTCGATTGAAGACTCAGACGGTAGAGACGAGGATCAAAACTATTAGTACCTGTACCTTGGAATATATACTGTCCGCCAACAAAGTAAGTCTCGCCCTTAATCTTCACGGGTTTAGCGCCCCAAACACCAACATCAAGTTGTCCCACAACCGGACGTAGATTTGGAGTCAACTTGTAACACTTGAGGTTATCGAGAGCGGATTGGCTCTTCTTCAGATCCAAGCACAGAAATCTATCAGGCATCGCTAAACATAAATACCACTCATAATTCCTACCACCACTGTTTTCCGAATTCCCCAATACTTCTGATTATTCTTCCCAGAGATGACTTTCTTCTTCTTTTGATGAGAGCGATTAGAGACCGGTATCAAAGACGGAGCCATGATTTTCTTTCTTTTTTGATTTTGATGATCGACAGAGAAAGAGATATGGTTTACTGCTCTTCGTTCTAGGGTTGGGAAATGAAAAAGAGTTTATTTATTTTTATTTATAGACAATATTTCAAAGGTAATGTTTATAGGAAAATTTGACAAAAATAATCATAAGTTCAAGACTTAAAATGAAAATAATCCCACTTTACAAATTAACATTAGTAATCCAAACTTTGACGGGTTTGAAATAAATTTAGTCTAAGGGCTAACCCCGTTAGTTCTTCTCGTCAAGAAAATCCGAAGGACCTTGCAATTCATCTTAGTCCCAATTAAATCCAAAACTGCCCTTTTCATTTTGCTGCTTAATTTCTCTTGATTCAATTTTCTACTTCTGATAAAGATATAAGTGTGAGGAATGATTCAATCTTGTTGAATGATCGTAAGCTACAAGATTGTTATTGAGAGCTACAAGCTTGCTCAACAACATGAGAAACTTACAAATGAATCAATCACCTTTCTTTGTGTCTAGCTAGTCGTATATATAGCCATCTAGTCTAACTAACTAACTAACTTTAGTTTGTTACAACTAACTAACTTTTGCCAACTCATCACACACAACTAACAATATTCATTAACTTCCTCAATACCAAGTGCCATTTTCTTCAACTACGGAGTACAAGACTACAACCATCTCCCATCAACTACCTCTCAATCCCTTCCACTCTAAAAAATTGGTCGAACACTTGTGAAGCTTCGCCAAGCGGCAAGTGGCCTTCTGTGTTTTTATCACGGCACTCCCCCAAAATAAATGCCAAAGCCTATGAAAAGCTTTGTTGACAATTGACAAAGTAAATATAAGAAGAAAGAGGAAAACGTCATGCATCCTAAGCTAAGTTATGGTATGAAATGTCAAAAATGAGAAATGTGTAACAGTGCATGGGTTACCTGTTTCGTTGTATAATAGACATATCAATACTAGTACTAACATAAATTCAGTCCATGACACCTATTGTGACGGGCAACGGGGTTGTGACGAATGAAATCCATGGCCTCAAAACCCTAAAAAAACAGGAGACCGCCAGAGTTCAAAATAGGTTAAACATGCATATTTCAATGCTCATTATCAATGAACGGAGAAAGAGAATTAGGATTAAAGTGTGGAGTAGATGTACTGTGAGAAATTTAGAAGGGTACTTTCTGAAAATAATTTGTTTTAAGTTTTAACTGATATTCTAACACTATTAGTTAGCGTGCACAAATTTGTTTGACACCCCTCGAAGTTTAGACTGTTAGTGTTGATTCACAAAGATAGGATTATTTTCATTTTAAGTCTTAAACTTCGGATTATTTTTGTCAAATTTTCCTTGTTAATATCATTGGATGGATCCACCCCATCGTCATCATTTTTTTAGGTCGCCTAATTATAGACAAATTATATTATACACCTACGCTAGCGTACTAGTGTACCTTTATCATTGCACACCCTCAAGGCCAGCTGAGGGTTTATGAGGCGTTCAATATCGAGTGCGGAACGAATATGAGCCAAGCTTCTATGTCGAATTTATGTATTTAGGGTCCGGCTCGGATATGCGGAATTGTGGACCTACAATGGTTGTATATACCCGCCCATCATCTATACAGGCTTTTCTACTGGAGTGATAGAAATAAACTTTTAAAATTACATATATTCCCTCTATATCTATTTTTGTTGCCTACAGCGGAGAGAATTGGGGTAATGATCAAAAACACATTTTGTTTTGAGTAGTTAAATTGACCAATATACAACAACAATAACAATAACAAACATGTGTAAATCCCCTTCAGTGGTTGTATTTGGGTCAGGATGTATACAACCTTACCCCTATTTAAGAAAAGCGAGAGATTGTTTTCGATATTGACCAATATAAATTGGAGTAATCAATGTAATTTGACCAACAAAAAAGAAAGGCAACTGCTAAATAAAAAGGAATGATTCTATTTGATTTGAGCAGTTAAATTGACCAAAATATACTACCTAAATTTTTTCTTTCGTTTACACATCATAAAGAAAAGGTTAAGTACAAAATTAAAATAAAAAATCATGTTTCCTTCAACCATTTTAAGTTATTTGTATACTTAGTAATTAGGTCAATCGGGTCGGATTCAGTTCGGGTTGGTAATAACAACTTTGCAGTCGGATTTGGGTCGCATCAGGTCGGATTTTGCCCGGATAGGGCGTAATTGGGTCTTAGCTTTCTTATTTAATTTTTTCAACCATTAAACCACAGTATTGTTTAGCCCAAACAAAAAGCCCAAATGACTAGTATGGGCCAATCTTCTATTTTTCCCGCGAATTTATACTTGTGTGATTTTGTGAAATTTCCTCCAACAGTATTCACAAACATAACGGTAAACAAACACAAAAACAGAGAGATCACAAATCATCATCAAACACACAACAAAACACAAACTTTTACTGATTATTTCCTTTGCTACAAACTGTTAACCCATTTTCACCAACACCCAGAAAAGACCCACTAAGCAATGAGACCAAATTCCCTCAAAATCATCCGCACCCTCTCAGTGACGTTTCATCAAACACTTGGAAGGCAACAAAAGCCCAGAAACAGAAACTCTCAAATTGTGGCCTCATTTTGCACAGAAGCTTCAAATCCTCAATTGGGTACCGAGATATCATCCCAAGTTTCCGAACAAGAGCCGAAAACTCTGGCTTTGAGGATAGAGAGGCTAGGAAGAGGCGAACCGATTGGGTCAGTTTTCCAAAAGTGGATGGGTGAGGGCTTTCCTGTTCATAGGGGTGACATTTTTCATGCTATTAATCGGTTGAGGAAGTTTAAGGCCAATCGACGTGCTCTTATGGTTGAGCTCTCCTTTCTTTTTCCCTGTTTTTGCTTTTTTTAATGTTTTGCAGTGTTTCTGTTTGGTTTAATGTCTGAATAAGTATGACTTGTTTTTTATATTGTTTTTATTGGTTGTTATGACATAATTTTTTGGGTAATGTGATTTAAATGAGAAAATATTTGTGGGTCTTTTTTTTATGATTGATGGTTATTTTGATCATTAGAGCATGATTTATTTTGTTTGGGGTCAATTTGGTCATTAGTTTATATTTTGATTATTCACTCAATTTTTAGTTTTCTTGACAACATTTTAACTTATAACTACCAAAAAGTCTAGTTCCGAAGTTTTCAGTTCAGTTCAATCCAAGAAAACGGCGCTTTAATGAGAAAGGTAATGTGAGATAGGAAGTTAGGAACTATGCTGTAATGTTGTCAACCAGATATATAAGATTGTATGGTTTCATTTTTTTTTACCCATGATGAAGTGTGAAAGTTTGAATCTTTATTAGTAGTTTTTGTTGGATAGGAAATATATTGTTCGTAGAGTGTTGATACTGAGCTACAGCTTATGTTTGCACAGGTAATGGAGTGGGTAATCAGGGAGAAGCCATATAAGCCGAAAGAGCTGGACTACTCATATCTGCTGGAGTTTACTATTAAGCTTCATGGCGTTGCACATGGTGAGAAACTGTTTTTGAATGTTCCTGCTGAATATCAGAATGATTTGCTCTACAACAATCTTGTAATAGCATGCTTGGATAAAGGAGTGATCAGGCTTTCGTTAGAGCATATGAAGAAAATGAGGGAATTAGGGCATCCCATTTCATATCTTGTCTTCAACCGGTTGATTATCCTTCATTCTTCTCCTAGACGTAGGAAACTCATTCCTAAGATTCTCGCTCAAATGAAGGCTGATAAGGTTGTTCCACATGTGTCCACTTACAATATCCTTCTGAAAATGGAAGCTAATGACCATAACCTCGAGAGGCTGATGAAAGTTTTCAGCGATATGAAGCGAGCCAATGTTGAGCCCAATGAGATTACATACTGTATTATAGCCACTGCCCATGCAGTTGCAAGGTTGTATACTGTTTGTGAGACATATGTTGAGGCTGTGGAGAAGTCTAAATCAGGTGATAATTGGTCTACCTTTGATGTTTTGATCATTTTATATGGTTACCTGAGGAAGGTTAAAGAGCTGGAAGAAACTTGGGCCTTTGTGAAACAATTGCCTCATGTTAGGACAAAGAGTTACTTGTTAGTTGTTGAAGCATTTGGTAGAATTGGACAGGTGATTCGTTCAGAAGAACTTTGGGAGGAAATGAAGTCCGTTAAGGGATTGAAATCTACAGAGCAGTATAATTCCATTATCTCTGTTTATGGTGAACATGGGCTTATTGATAAGGTCTCAGGGCTGTTTAGGGAGATGAAGACCAATGGATGCATGCCTAATGCTATAACCTATAGAAATCTTGCTTTAGGTTGCTTAAAAGCAGGATTGATAAAGGAAGCATTGAAGACATTAGAAATGGGATCAAAACAAACCACAATTAGCAGCCTAAAGAAATCTAACCCATGGTTGGAGACTACCCTGTCTATTGTGGAGATGTTCGCTGAAATTGGAGATGTAGAGAATGCTGAGAAACTATTCGAAGAGCTGAAGAAAGCAAATTATACCAGATACACATTTGTGTACAACAGTTTAATCAAAGCCTATGTTAAGGCCAAAATCTATAGTCCAAATCTTCTGCGACGAATGATTCTTGGAGGGGCAAGACCAGATGCTGAGACCTACAGCTTGGTTAAACTTGTTGAACAGTTTAAAGAATAACTGTACAACTTCACTTCTATGACTGGTTCTGTTTATAGTACTCCTAATACTATTGTTTAGCTGGAGACAACCTCAGTATTGGAACTAGTTCTATAAATCAAGAATAAGCCAACTGGAGGATTATCACGCGGGAGTAAATATAGTCAGTTTGCCATATAATGGGATGTATAGCTGTCTCCGAAACCTGCCGTAAGCGTCTCCATTGTGGCTGTATTGAGTTTAAAGCTATTCAAATCAACGTTGATTATATATGGAAAAAGGCTGATACGTAGGAATTAGTATTTTTTACATAAAAGGAGGGCCTTAACTCCCAAATTTATCAAGCTGGGTCTTCTGAGCTATCAAAGAAAGAAAGAAATTAAAGTGGACCAAGATCTGTCAGGCGCAGATGCTGAGAGAAATTGGGGATTCTTAGAGAGAGAAGTGGAATCTTTAAGATTGTAAACAAGTAGCTGTGTGCTCATATTTCAGCTGATTTTGCAGAGAGAAGATGAACGAGGAACAGATAAGTTTGAGGAGATTCGAGTTGGTAAAATGCTGAAAACAACGCTTAATTTGGAACTCTATGTAAGTGTGATCAAGTCTCTAGTTTAACTTGTATCATACGTGTTTTCTCTTGGTCAAGTAACTATATAGATATGTAGTTTTATGTTCCCTGAAATGCACTTCTTTTTATGCATTACTGAATAAATAAAAGAGATTCAGTCCTTCAATATTTGGTGTCAAGTTCCCGTAGTTTTTTTGTTTCGGAAATTTAATACCAAGTATCAGTTTACTATGAGCTCATCGATTCTGTGTCAGCTCCCTTTTGAATTAACTTGTGCTTCTTTGCCACTCCGTCTTACACTCTCACCTTAGCAAGTCGTTGCATTTTTTTCCGATGTTGTCTGGTGTCCGACAATTGTTTCTTTAAGAAGCCAACACTGTTCTGTGTAATTCTCCCTTGTTCGAAAAAATCTGATGGCTCTCATCCTCAACTTGAAATCGTTTTTCATTGTTTGCTGGGTGGTTTGTCTATAGAGTTGGCCACTTGGCCATTTAATGATATATCTAACCTGTAAATGATGTATCCCTTCTGTAACACGTTCACAATCGTCATTAAGATAATTACTCTGACAACATAGAACTCAATAGAGTTTAAGAAAGGGGAGCATAAAGCTCCGCCCTTGATTTGCGCCGAAACTGTCATTCTTGTGGAAGTACATGGAAAATGGAATGTCATTTTGTTACCCCAATTCTATAAATGGGGTACTTTTTCCAAAAAAGATTCCTTGTGGTGATCCTAAAAGAACAAATGTGCTCACTGCTGGAAATTTTCTCCTTGTTACAGGGCTGGAGAAAGGGTGCCGCCAAAACTGGCCATGCAGATAAATGATCCACCCAACAGAAATAGCGGCAATACTCTTGAAGTCCAATCATAATGAGTACCTCCTTTCCAATGGTAACCAGTTTTGCTCCTGTTTCATTAAGTTGCAGCTTCTCAACCTTGGTAATTCCATAAAAATCCATTAGTTGCCATGGATTAGGAGATTGGACCACAGCATTATCTAAACACCATAACTTAGCCCCGTGATGATCTGACCAAGTGAACAAAATCATACGCCCATTGACTGTCCCCACTGTATAGCCCTTGGCTTCTTCTGGTATAAAGTTTTCTCTTACGTACCACAAATTTGATGCAGGAATGTATACCTGCGCTGAGCGTCCATATTTTCCGTCACCAATGACATAGAATCTCCCGTTATGAGCTACACCTGTAGCGCAAGTGTTTGTTTCAGGCAAGGGAGGGAGAACCTCCCACTTCCTCAGAGCAAGGTTGAGCCTCTCTGCCGAAGCCAGGGGATCAGATGAGTTTGTCTCTGCAGCTAGTTACAGTAAGAGGAGGTAATCAATGCCCCCCCCAAAAAAAGAAACAAGAAACAAACATATTCCAGAATGTGCAAGTTACTCATCATGTTTTCGAAAATTATCGGACTGACGATTTTACCTGGCAAAGCTTACTACTGAAATCATATGTTAATTGCCATATCTACATTGTAGTTCTTCCAAGCCAAGATACAATTGGTGTACGAGTACTACCCTAAGTCATTTTTGTTCTGAGTCTTCTGACTGTTAAGTACCGTAAGTTATTGTTATTTGTTTTCTTATATTATCAGCATTATGACAGATGCATATAATGTTGAGATACCACAACTTACAAAATGAGGTATTGGCCTTGTAACCTCCTGCAACGTAAAGGCATCCATTCAGGATAGCACAAGCCGCGGTGAACAAGTCTCGAACATGGCCCCCTTCAACCTCCGTACAACTTGGAAGGTCAAGAAAGTCGTTGCTGTGGCGCAAATAAGCGCACAACTTTGCATATGGCTCTCGTTTCTTCGATTGTGGTTCGGAAGGTGGAAAGATCATGCGGGCGCATAGAAAATATTCGGCACATATGGATATGATCTGGGTTTTGTGAGGGACAGCAACAGCAAGGAATTGGTTTGGAGCATTTTGGTAGGCAAACCATTGCCAGGGATTATGATTTTGTAGAGCATCTGTTTGGTTTTGTTGTTGTTCGTCATCTGTTATGAAAATGGAAAGGTCTTCAAGGGTGGAGCGATCAGAGGAAAATACGGAAGTGCGAGAGGTTATTAATTCTTCTGATGAGGGTTTTCTGCTAAGATACCACATGTTTAAGGGTTAAACGAAAAGGGTTGTTAGGTCCCTGTGGTGTAAGGTATTCAATTCAGTTACACATAGTCGAACTAGGAAGGGAAGGAGTGAAGAGGAAAGTTTTATGCGAGATTTCCTTGTGACATTTGACTACTAGTTGCTATCAGCCCATCACTTATGATCAGTTGAAGATTAACGTGTAGAGGAAGGGGGAAAAGAGAAAAAGAAGGCATGTGTTGACAAATTTTCTTTTGAAATCTTCCAAGCAAGTGTGTTTTTTCTTTTTCTTTTCTTTTTTGGTAGGAATAGTAGTCTGCAAATTCGGATCCTCGGATATACCACAGTTGAAAAGAAAAAAAAAATTAGTTGGTTCCCTTCAAAAAAAAAAAAAATAGTTGTTTTTTTTTTAGTTTACAAGAACTATTGTTTTGGATTTTCTCTGATATTTATATTCAACCAGGTAGAAGTGCGTTGTATGGAAAGTAATTTCTCTGATAATATTGTTTCTAGAATTTCTAGAATTTCTAGAATTTCCCTTCAAAAAAAAGAACTATTGTTTCTAGAATTTCTCTGATAATATCTTCTACGGTCAAAGTAGATAATTTTTCAAGCAATTGAAAAGTATTTCTTCCCTTCCGAACTAATCCCTACTATTATCGTATGGAAAGTATTCCCGATTTTTATCAAGAGTGACCATGATCAAAATCATACCGACTATGCGTAAGACGGTGCGTGAAAACTCCGAAACCAAGTAAAAGTTTTTCAAAGCACCTCGTTATATATATATTGAGCCTAAAATCGTAGTAGTATTTTATTTATGCTATATATTAAAGTACCGGCGAGCGTAAGAAAAGTGCAAGTAAGATTCTGACATAGAAAAAGAGTTGGAAAGAAAGAAGACGATTAGCACTTTGTATCAAGCTAGCAATGGATGACATGCTCATAAGCCTGCAAAGCAGTGTGGTATTTGCAAAATCTGCAGACAGCCGTTATTTACTGTTCCTTGCTGTACTATTCATATATGCATTCGCCTTCGTGTTGGTTGCCTTGCTCAAAGGTTTCAACCGCCGGTACATTGACCCGACGCTGATGTCCACGAAACGTTTGGACGAAGTGGAACTAGAGGCAGTGGTTATAGACCCTATAAAGATCGATGCAGTGACGGAGAATTGTACTGAGTGTCTTATATGCTTGGAAAGTTTGGAGAACAATAAGTTAGAAGAGGCCGGTTGTAAGTGGATTTTGAGGCAGTGCGGACACAAGTTTCATGGTCAATGCCTTGCTGATTGGTTATACCATGGACAACCTAATTGCCCTGTTTGCCGAAGAGTAGTGCCACCCTTATTGCGTTTCCCCTTGCTGCCTCTCGATGTAATTGCCGTAGAAGTGTGAAGAGTTGCATTGGTTTCTTTCTAAAGTTTTCTACTTCAACTGATCAAACCCAACACCGCCAGAACAAGGACGCTCCTACGTGATAGGTTGGAAAGAGGGCATCAATCAAGAACTTTTACTAGCTGGAAACAATTAATGGGTTTACCACACAGCTCGTTTGGGCTCAATCGATCCCTTGAAAGACCCGCGGCGTCTCGATCGGTGGTACTCGGCAGTGCATTCTTCTGCAATAGTAGTATATATATGTTAGCTTTTTAGATCCTAATTAGGACGAAGCAGATTTTTTAATGTAAACTTTTAGTTTTTACCAAATTGACAGTACTTTGAAGTCTTTGACACCATATACGTTGCAGGTTGAGTTAGAACTCAAAACAATGTTACTCACGTATTATAATAGATTTGGTGAATGATCGTTGATGGTGTAAACATGGATCTATCTTCTATTATAATCTCAATTTTTTTATTGTAAGGAAAAGGTAATGTGCATAAAGTTATTAGAAGTATTTTAGTTGAATTTACTCGATCTGCTACCACTTTCAGCTTTAGTTTCTTCTCTAATGGTCCATATTCTAACACACATCTTAACCCTCGCGTTCTGACGTCCAACCATGCCTTGAAGGGCAAAGCATAACTTCAATAAACGATCTCGTCGCATTTGAATATTAAAAATCGAGTTGTTGCAATGAACTCTATGCAAGTTTCAATTTATCATATTAATTTTTTTGACAAACCTAGCAATACCATTACTTAAATTAACAGAATATAGAATATACATAAACTAAACTGAAAATAATGAACTAGAATAAACTAAATATAGTCAAATTAATAAATAATGAAGAGTAGAATCGTTCTAAAAAAAATATGATGTATTAGAACACTAAATACAAACAAAACACAATTAAAATCAAACTTTATATATATGGTCGTCATCTAAAAACCTAAGAATCTTATCACAGTCTAAAGTGTGCCAATTTTGCCTCACCACATTCAATCTAAGCAAAAATTTGACAACTCCTTTTATTCTAGGCCGGTGCTTATTTTAACCCACACCATGCATAGCCAAACATGTAAGTTTTAATCCATCGACTGCATTAAACGTCGGATCAACTTTGAAAGATGCATCCACAAGTGAAGCCTTCTGTTGGTGAAACATAGGATCTATCTTTCGTGGTCGATATTTTTTCTCTGCCCATTTAATCTTCAGAGTAATCACCTTCGACTCTTCTGTGGACTCGTTTTGATAATAGACTTAGCTAGGCAACTCCGTAAGCAAAAATATCACTAGTTCTACCGTATTTATCACGTCCAGACTCCTCATCGTATTCACAGAACCACGGTTCACAAAATCACACCAAAAGCAAAGACGCCACCACTCATGATCATCACTATTGACCCAAGTCCTATGCGGAAAAATTCCACCAGAAATGCGACAAAAATCAGCGATGAATGGATTGAAATGCTGATCAAGAATTACATGCATTACATCAAAATTGCGAAGTGTAGTAGGCAGAGGTCCATTCTTCTTATGCAGTTACTCCAAGATGCAAGCTAACTCCAATGCAACTTTGATTCTTTGTAGCCAAGTGAAACTCTCTTTAGGTATGAGTTCGTGAAGGCAGCTCGAGGGTTCAAAGTTATAGATTAATTAGACCAACTCCAGCGCCCTTTTCCTGGCAGTAACCATATAACCTCAGAAAGTTGGGATGTGAACTGAAACATGGATGTTGAAGTAGTTTAAGCTCTTCAGTTCTTCACCATCAGTCTCGAGTAACCCCCGGGTAACTGAGGTATCTTTCCATGATAAATTTTAGAGACTTCAGTTCTTGTAATGAGGTTTTTGTTGTCAAATCCACCAGTGATTAATTGCTCTAGCTCTTTGTAACTGAAACGTTGCAGAGTGGAGCCTTGATCCAATACTTTTCCTAGAGGCAGTTTGCTTGTTGTAGGACATGTACAAATCTTCATATGGCAAGTCTTTGAGCAAACCCTTATCTTGGAAATCCTCTCTATGAACTTCAAATGTTCTTCTGAACTATGGTGAAGAAGATCAATGTTTAACGAACGAACTGAGAACCTTTCCATTCTCAATCAAATAGCTTATTAGTTCAAATTCTACAACCTGAGCCTCACAATCACAGATTTCGATTTCACGGACAGTTTCATACACACATAAAGGGACTTCTTTTGGGGGACACCAACTAGAGTACAACAACAACAG
>ONZK01004994.1:5472-20256 GCA_900322385.1 Pharnaceum exiguum | reverse complement strand
GGGGGGGAGGGTGGGAGGAGAATATGAAAACTTCTTTTTCAAATTAATGTGAGATGACAAAACATTAACCATTACAAGCACAAAAATTCCAGGAGGTTTCCATCCCCCCTCTCCCAAAAATAAAAGCTCCGGCTTTCAGAAATATAAAGCATAAAATTCAACATCAACAGAGAATAATAATGCAGCAAAGAAAAACGGCTATTACCAGTTAGACAATGCAAGCTGCCACACGTATGGGATAAAAAACTCTTCAGGGTGACTTTCTTGTTCATATGTGAAGCGTAACTGAGTGAACAACTGGTAGAAACATAAATGTTCACATTAGCAAACAAAAGACTGAAAACAGCTTCAGTGTGTGTATATCAAGGAGCATGCAAAATAGTGGAAACGGTATTTGTAACCAACCTTCATCCCTTCGCCCCTCCAAGATCTGCAGTTGTCAGTTATAACCTTGAAAGCCTTCTCCACTGACCACTCACCATCTACATCACGAGCATCCATTCGAATATTGAAGAAATCGATGACCTAAAAAATTCAAAGTCCTTGATCAGAACACCCTACCAGACAACTGTTGATGGTACAGTGCATAGACACAAACGATTGTTGTAGCCAAAGAGCTAACATCTTTCCTTTTTTCCCCTTTCTAATTGAACTTACTGTGAAAATGTTCTCAAGCAGTTCGTTGAACCTTGGATGACTTCTGAAAGGTAGGAAGACTTCCTGCCTATGCATGATGGCATACACAACCTGCTCGCACACAGATTTTGATAACAGTGTTAAAGCAAGTCTACTACTAAAGGTTGGGTAACAAAAAACTATAGTTGCTCTTGGAATTTAAAAGAATACCCTATCCTACCTCTGGATTCCGTGGCATGGCATACGTCAAGATAGAATTAATTATTTCCAGAACAATTCGCAGGAAGTCGGTGTAAATATGCAGTTCAATTGACTGCACAAATCAAGTATGAATCAGCAACACCTCATGTAGCCATTTACTTACATAGTGAACTACCACTAAAGGACGAAAGAAGATACCCAAAAGCATGAAAACAGTAAAAACATAAATAAAATATACAAAAACATAGAAATCCGCAAATTGATTGGATCAGCAAACAGAATTCAATTTAGTCCAGATAAAATCACTTACTTCCAGATTTTAGTATTTTACTAGGAGAGTACGGAAACTTTTTTTTTTTTTTTTTTTGAGAGGAAGGAGAGTACGGAAACTTGATAGTATAGTAAGTGTCTTTAAACTTTAGATGTTGAATAATTCTTCAAGTTGTTTATCAGGATATCAATACCCCACCCCCAAAAAGGTCTTTTTTTGTTAGGAATTTCAGAATGGAATACAGAATGAATTGGATTGGATTTTGGGCCACAAAAATTCGTGTTTTATACCGATTTATATTTCTTAATCACATTCATCAGCAGTGGTGGAGCACTCAAAGACCATTTTATTCCCAATTTCTTCATTACCCTATTGCCTGGGTTGGGTGTAACTGGGCTGAAAAAGTTTTTGGAGTAACTACAGCCCAAGCTTAAAGTTTGGATATAGAGAAAATCTATGAGCTGGACATTTTCCTCCCTTATGAGGGTAATACCCACCGCTACGCTCTCATTTAACTGTTTTAGACCCATCATATTTCTCTCTCCTTTGCATCCTTCTCTTATCCTCATACTGATCATCATCTTCTTCATCAGTCAAAATTCGAAAAAAGAAAAAAAAAGCATCAACATCACATTCCTGATTCTTGCTGGTATCTAGATCATTATCATCAGTCACATCTAGAATTGCAAAGCCAATTGACAACCATAAGTTTCCTTCCCATCCACTCATCCCCCATCTCTCCAGCATCCAAAGAAAGATACCAGGCACTTGCAATCATTACTCCAGTGACTTGTTCCACCAAAAATTATCTCCCCTCGACTATTCAAGTCATTCTGGGCGTGACCTTACCCTAAATGCACTGTTTTATTTAGGGTGATATAGCTTCACTCCCGAACAATAAAGACTGTCACCAAAGTAGAATTTCAAGTGGGCATAGAGCACTATAATTCATCCCAGGAAGAGATCCTAAAGTAGGATTGTAGCTAACTCGTTACCCAAGCAGGCGCTACAGGGCAGGACCTATTGAAGCACATTGGCAGCCACGAGAAAAAAAAATTAGTTTCCATAGCATCTCATTTATGGCAATAGTAAGCTGTAAATATCCCCATTGAATATCCATTATGTGGAGCTAGTGAAATGGAAAAAAAAAGCGGACTTATTTGGAGGCTGTCACGGTGTCACCAGATCATGCAAACATTGCACCAAAGGAAAAAACATATCAGAGATACAACAAAGTACCACATCATCTAGCCCACCATCTCCCTCGAAAGAATTGACTTTAGAAGTTTGTATCTTGTCATTTTGCCTCTCCGCTAGTTTCGTATACCTGATGGAATATATCATAAGAAAGACCAAAACAATAAGAAATTAGTTCCATTCACAGTGTGGCCATAGAATTGAGAGAAAAAGGCCGAGTGACAAGTAGGAAAAGTAAAGGGGAATCTATACTTCCGCGAAAGCATATGGAAGTGACCAACTAGTCTTTGTGATGCATAAGCGTCCAAATGGTGGACATGAGGAGCCATATTTGCTAAAGTTCCCAAGCAGTTTGTGTGAAGATAAACATCCTGCACAGCATAGCATAAAAGAAAAATAAATTGGGACAGGAGTTGACAAGCACCGCACTATTCGCAGTTCGGCATTTATAAGACTTGCCCAAAAAAGAATACAACATTTTCTCACCCAGCACACAACGAGGCAGTAGTAGCATGGTTCACTCTCTTAGAGAGAAAACACTAATTGCATACAGTGACAGAAGGAAAAAGACGGACTATGAGGGGAAGGAGGGGAAGAACTCAAATGTTGAACAAACATGAAGAAACTCAACCCTTAAAACTCAGCATATTCATAATAGCATACATCTAGTTAAATGCATAATTTGTTTCATCTGGTCCCTGGTAAACTACAAACATAACAGCTTCAATGACCCTTCAGCTGAACACGAAATTACTGTAAATATTAAAACACTAGCTGCGTAATTGTGGAATGGTTGACAAGTAACTTTAGATGAATTTGCATTAGATTTGACAGTCACAAACTTCCATTGCCATAAATTAAAAGACTTCAACAAGAATCTCTTTTTAATTGCGATAAATATAAAAAAATTTATGGAATAAATTATACTTAATTAATGAAGCATGATTAACAACAAAAAATAAAAATAATAAAGGCATATGTTTGGTAATCCGTAATTCACATATCAGCAATATAAATCTGCATAGGTGGTATAGAAATGTTAATTAAAATCTTTCTGTACCCGCAATCTAGACAAGTTGTACTTCACAGTTCTTATTAGTATTATAATGATCAAGGACCCCAAAGATATATGATGTATCCGGCGTTCCTGATACCAGGGCACACTTGGAAGCACCTGTGTTTTTAAGAAAACAAACAGAAATCTGTCATATTTTAGACGGCAGTGCTCCGTATACTTGATGGCAATAGCACCCAACTATAGGCTTACCAGCTTGTGAATACTCGCATTGAAAGTAGAATCCTGACTGAGTATAAGAAGAATAATCAACAACATGTAGATCTGATTCGGTGTCCTCTTTGGAGCATTATACAAAGTTTCCAAGATCGGCATCAACTGGTTACCCATGACATGAGAAAAAAAAAAGGGACAAAGAAAAAATATGTCACCTGATGTCAAAAGGCACTTGCAGTTCGAAACTAATGTTCCGATAAGGCGATAAATGGTATGTATAAAACAACTGAACTAAACGAAACAGAACTTCAGATATTCTTCAAGATCTTTGAGAAAAAAACATACCAGAGTATCAAGATCAGTTCTCACAAAAACATACTCCAGAAAATGAGCATTTCCATGCACTAGAGAGTATAGCAACAAGGCAGAAGATTCATCAGCTAAGGACCTGAAGCAGGAAAGAGAACAAGTTGTGAAGTGATATCAAGTCAATTTTGTTCACAAACATTTTCACACAAAAACATACCCCAATTACTTGTTAGTCAGCAGGGAAAACATGTCAACTGTAAACTGAAATTGCTGCTCAAGATAACAGAAGCAAACTACCATTACAATACATTACAATAGCAACAGAAAACATATCCTTGATCTCATAACTGATTGCAGTATAACAAAGACCAAAACGGAATTTGGACTAGACGTACACCCACACACAATGCACCCAAACACACACACACGCACACACACACTAAAAACACACACTCAAAACACACAATTTAAGCATTTGCAAGCCCACATAAATACACATACACAAACAAGTATACAGAATTCCCCACCCCTCTCCCACCCCTTAGACACTAGCCACCCCAACCCTGTTACGAGATCCTGTACTTGGATCATTTCTCTCAATCTCTTCCAATCTCAAACTTCAATAATGCGCTTATAGGCCAAGTAGACCCATATCCAATCTGACCACCATCATCTAAGTATGGCAAGGTCTCTTGCCAATCCTTCGATGTTATCAACGGATCACCACAAGGCCTTCTCTTCACGTCCCACTAAAAACTTAAAATACCTTGAATGGGAAACCAAGATGCTGCAGACAACATCATGTAAATTAAGAACTCAGGAACAAGAATAAAGAGGTCTCATTTATCACTTACAACAGCTACGCAAAAAAAGAAGAAGTGCCAATTACCAAATCAGGCTGTTTGCTTGAGTGAATGTTTCCAAGTATAGATTCTCCTTATTTCCATCTCTTCTCTTACACAAGGTAAATACACAGAAGTTGTTTTAATACTCAGCAAACATGTTGAAATAACCCTCACAAGTGACACGAGCTTTCCCACTCCAATGGTAAAGACTAAAGACTTGCTTATGGTGCTGATGACTTTCTGGTAGATGTTGTCTCGAGGCTCTAGCTACTCTTGTGATGTTTAATTATAAAATCTAATACATTATGTGAAGTAGGGATCAAATTCCAACGCTTAAAAGTATTATTTAGGAGAATTGTGTAACCACAGTTGTAAATATGATTCAAAAAAAGTCGTGTGTGTCAAACGAACAAAGTAACAATGACACGAATATGACAACTAACAAAGTAAGTTTGGAAAAATTGATGAGAACAATCCCTCACTCATGGTCCCACACTTGATAGGTTTTTAGATAAGAAAAAATTATAATAATGTAGGAAGAGGATAAGTTGTCCTCAAAACGAGTAATCACAAACTACACCAACTCCTTTGCAAGAAAGTCAAAGGAAGGTCTATAAAAGCCCCAACAGTATTTGTCCACAAGGAACCAGGAAATGTAACCCGATCCCAAAGCAAATTTGGCGAATAAGGCTATGTGTGTAAGTTCAACACGCAAAAGTGAAAGAAGCAATTTCAAGGAAAATCGTTGCATTGCATTAACTGCTAGCACCGCATCCCGCCAAAGCAATTCTTTTTCTTATGCTTCCCAAAATCCGTGACACTAATTTGCAAGAACTCTATTATGGAAAAAGGACAAAATCACCAAAACACCAAAGAGTATTCCAAAGACTATGTGCAAATTGACAATGGAGGAAGAGATGTAAAGAAGTCCCTCCCGTGGACATGCATACTACACACATACTCGAGATAGAGCGACTTTTTTGTAACATGTCATTAGTGTTGATCCTTCCCAAAGACATAACCACACTACCACACTGCTCTAACTTCATATGAAACCTTTGCTTCCCACAATAAGTTAGCAATCGAATCAAGGGATACTTAGAAGAAAAATAGAGGCAAGAAAGGAACGATTTGGAAGAAAACACAACCATAATCCTAGCTGTAGGTTTACGCCAAAAGAATCTTCGAATCCACTAGAAGAGCACATCTTGATCACTACCACCACCACATTATGGTACTTCCAACTTCAAGTTTTGATCATTATCAAGAGGTTGACGACGTGGAGCAACCTACTACCTACTTTGTCATCTTCTCCACGTAATACTCCAAGAGATCCACTATTAGTAATGATTCTACTTGGCATTCCTTCATTGTTGTACGAACATACCCATCAATAGCATCACGATGCTCCATGAAGCTCTTTTCGGATTCCTCCATCTTATTAGCTTTTGTACCACACACTGATTGTTTACTACTGCGCTCACCACGGTAGCAATATGGCTAGCAAGATTAGAAAGTTGCTTAGTGACACTGATAACTCCTTCAGCCATAGTTAAGAAATTCAACGACACCAAAGCAGAAACTCACAACCCGACTGTGATGTTTAATGCTTGAAAACTTTGAGGGTTAACTACCAGTAAGGGGGAACTAGGTGTCTTGGGGGAACTAGGTAACCGAACAAAAACAAAAACATTATAGATCTTTTTTTGTTTTAATACGCAACGGGAATAAAAGATAAAAAAAAGATATTCCCATTGAATGGTAAAGAACACGCTACCGGAAACAAAGAAGAAAAAACCACTTAATTAACAATCGAGATTCCCTTTGGTTAGTGACCAACAACAACACAAACACACAAGTTTGAGCAAAATTTCATATTTTTTCTTAAAAATCATAGACCTTTGAATACAACCAAGTCAACCAGGTGCTCTTTTATATAGTAGAATAAACCTAACGCAATAAGGAAAGAAATGGAACTCCTAGCCGACTTAGAAAACGGAAACAGAAAAGAACTACCACAAAGTATGGAACTGCCAAAGGGAACTAGGACCCCTAACTCAATAAGGAAACAAAGTGCCTACTTCCCAAGTTATAAGATTCACTTTCCTAACCAAAATCTAGTTGCTTTCCTTGCCCGATTCTCTAAATAACTTTATAAACACATAAACTAACTAATTCCTAATTTCGTGAAGTATATTAAAAAATATAGGATATGACGTATAAAATCTTCAAAGATCTTGGATTTTCTTCAACTAGTTGTACGTAGTTCCCTACGTATTAGGTAGTTCCTAGGTGGAACTCACCATGACCCAAGATGCTACGCATCAAATAGGCCAGGGGAGGAAGGATGAACCAGAGTATGGAGGAGGGGGCTAACCAGAAATTCAGAAACAGAAAAAGGACAGAGAAAAGAGCCAGAGATCGCTAGTTTTTTCTCGACTTGTGAACTGCCACCTTACTAAAAAAAATATATATGATATTGATGCGACGGTTATTTAACTGTCATAAGACATAGGGGAATTAGGAAGTATAGCCAATAATATTCAACATAAGTTTCATTATGGGATAAAGAGACACATGAAGGATTATGCCTAACATTTTTACCACTAATATTCAACAAAAGACAAATCAAAGGTTGGTTTCATCTAACAACAAAAAATGAAAACCAAAGCATGAAAGAGAAGGGGGGGAGAGAAAATCGAAAGAGAGAGACACAGGCACTCACATGCCGAGAGTATCAAAGAGGAATGCGAAAGGTACCCTTAGAGGTGCATCACTGTAGGCATTTCCTTCAATATCAACCGGATCATCTGAAAGTGAAGGAATAATCAACGTTATTACACATAATTAATCAGAACAAACATAGAAGATCATAGGAACTTACATTCAATATCCCTTGCATGCTCCAAAGCTTTGCAGTAGGGGTTTGCAACAAAATTTGTCCTCTCTTTACAAAGAGAATCTGAAGAAGCATTATTGAAACTTTTTTCACTCAAGTTGTCATTGGTGATATCACATTTTCTGAAGTGCACAAGAATAAGCAGAACATGGAGACTGCTGCTGGCCAAAAGACTTTGTGATCCACTAGTGTTAGAAACTGTGAAGAGATTGAGTGGGAATAACACCAAACTCGCTGCATAATCCATGCACAAGTGACAGAACAACAATGAGAAGTAAGAACATTAACTAAAACAAATTGGAAGGACATCAGGGAGCAAAGGTAATCAAAGTTTTTTCCCCTACTAAAAGATGATTACTAATCATATTAAATAAAGTAAAAAGGACAAAATAGGTAGATGACAAACATGAATGAGTGGACAGCCCAGTGAGAACATTTGTCGTCTAATCAAAGAAAAAAGAAACAAATGAGACAATTTAATACTCACAATCAAGCAATTAATAGATCAACAATACAAATGATAAGCATGTAATATGAGAAAGGATGTGACACACAATGTGTGGAAATAGAAACTTCCATAGTAGAAATTAAGCATATTGCCAACCAAAATTAGGCAATACGAGATACAATGATGCATCTTGTAGCAGCAGTTCACACAGCCATACTAACTAGAATAAGCTATGATGACATATTGACATGCCACAATTCCTGTGTTAGCTGATGATGCTATTATGCTATAAATGCATCGTATCAGAATGAGACATTGAGAACCAACATCACTTTTGCCTCCAACAAGGCTCCGTGTTTGGACGTACAGTGTGAAAAAGGGACTGTTTCCATAAATAAGGCGCTTTTGTCAGTAACCTATGCAATATAAACAAGCCCACACACCATTTTTGTGAGTAGTTCATGGTCAAAGCTGAAAGATGTGAGTTGCAACAATTCCAAAGGACAGGATTCGTATGTCAGTAAAACATCAATGGTTTTTGACTCTTTGTGTCCAATCAGATAGGGTAGTAGGAAGTCAAGAAAGTCTCATATAACACAGCTTTTTTTTATATAGATAACATGGGTATCTAGGCTTCGCCTAACTAATCCCATGGGCCCTGAAGTTAACAACTGGTACAACCTCCAGTGGCCCTTAGGAGACTCGGACTTGGGGCCTGTGGAATAAATCTCAGCTACCCACTCAAAGGTTCTCATATAACGCAGCTTCTTCGAGCAAAAAGAAGAATAGCATACTAGAAAAACTTGGCTCCATATGAATAGATAAAGATCTTACTAAAAGGATTTATTTCATACAATAAGCAACGATTAAAATACAAAAGAGGCTTTATGTGGTTCGGACAAAGAAGATGTATTACGTTGTTGTAGTAGCCTCCAATGTAAAACCTAGTAAAACCACAAGATACAACCAAGGGGGCAATGTAAGCATGCATAGTGCACCAGTACAAATTTATTTAAACTACAACAACCCACGTAGAATATGGTCATAATGTACTTGAGGGGTACAGGACAGACTCTACATGAGAGTCTGTTTCCTCAAGTTTTGGCTTTCTCAACTCATTCAGGGTACATGAGCCTCTTTCAAGCCTATTTAATTCCAGGAATAGGGGCCGTTTGAAGAAAAGTAACCAATCTAATGAAAAGTGCACGAGGATGTCGACCAGTATGATATGATAAGAAACTTATCAGGATCCCACTAATGCCACTGGAACTGGGAGGTACTACGAGTTTTTTCTTCTTTCTTCCTTTATTCCCTTTTTACTTTTCGGGGAGTGGGGTGTTGATATGATTTCCCTTCTCCAGCTTCAAACTTCCCCTCGTTTTGCTGGAATTCATCTATTTCTCCTTCCCAGTTTGATTTGGCTTTAACTACCCAAATACAATTCGAATGAGTCCTCGAATCCAAATCACTGTCCATGTATGCTTCACAAACAAACAATTCTAGAAAAAGAATAAAAAGATCCGCTAATTGTTGATATTCTGCAAGCAAGCGCCTTCACAATCGGATAATGAACAATGCTGCAGCAAGATAAACCTAGCAGGGGTGTTCAAGTTCAAAAAACAACCATCCCACGTTTGGTTTAAAAAAACAACCACCAAAAAACAACACAAGGAATAACATTATTCTTACCAGCAGCAGATCCAACTTTCTGAAGAACACCGTGCTGATTTCCAGAAAACGCCAAATAAGAAGCTTCACTAAAGGAATTTTTAGGAGTATGAAGGTAATTTAGCAGCAGTCTACGAACAACCGACGCAATCAGAGATGGTTCCTGAAAATTCCAATAATGATTAGAAACGATATCCATGAAAGACCAGACAACCAATCAATGACATCCAAAAACTTGATTTTCTGGTCACCTGGGCCATTAACGCATCGACAAAAGGATGGGCATCTTTTGGCCCTGGGGATGACCCTGAGAGAAGCTGAGTTGACATGGCGACCATCATGAAATAATGCAGTTCGTAATGGAGGAGATAGGTAAGAGAACTTGCATCAGGACAACAAGGATAATTAGAAGCGCCATTTTTACATATCAATATAGATATGAACAGAAGTATTTTGAGATTTACTTGTGTACCTAACTTTGACCGTGCCAACAAAAGTCAAAACACTGTGCATGAGAAAAAATTCAATACTCTGACCTGCAGACAAGAAAATGTAGAATCAGGTAAGAGCCGCACATCACTCTAGTAATTAATCAAGCAGTAAGGTAAAACGAATTCTTCTCTAAGTTACAGAAGACTAGGCGCCGAAATTGCTCTAACAAACAGAAGGCTCCACATTTCAAGATCAAAGACAAACTTTGAATATGGTATGGCCTATACATGTAACAGAACATGAGCATTCCTATAAGATGGGAAAGACTGGTGGGAACCTTGACATAAAGCCATTGAACCAACATACTACTGAAACTCCCTCGCAAGACAAGGGGCAATTTGTGAATGAGCTGCATAAAAAGAGAAAAGTCTGAACAAGTTGTGGATGCACTTATGTTTGTACCCTGAGCAAGTGGTGCATTGTCTTTCTTCCTAGCATTAACACTTAACTGTCAAAAATAACATGTAATCAAAGTAGTGATCCATACATAATGGTTACGAAGATATACGATTCACAAATTCTCTAATTTTATTGAACTTCAGTAATAGGATCATCGTGAACATGAGCACTTGGCTAATGCCAAATACACCAGAAGGTGGCAAAAATAACAGAGTTCATGATACCTTCCTCTCCAATCCCCCCTAAACCATAGCCTTGATTTGCAGCAATTGATTGCATAAGGCATAAAACCTCTCTGTTTTCTTAATCAGGGGTAAGGTTGCGTACATCCTGACCTGAGTACCCCCATTTAATGGGGATTTACACTCGATTGTTGTTGTTGTTGATTGCATAAGGCATACACCCCCAATAAAGTCTTTTCACAGCAAACAACTCTAAAAAGAAATACAATTTGCTACTTGGCAGCGCAAAGAATAAAATAAAGATTTCATTACTCACCCTACAAATCACCAAGTCTTTTGTGGAACTTGTCAGTGACATTAATGTGAACCTATAATGAGTGTTATCTAGTTGAAACTGTGGTTATTTCAAACCATTTGACGATCACATGGAAGTTAGCATATGTTCATTTCACAACAACAAAAAATAGCAAAAACAGTAACAATAACACCTGATAATTCCAAGTTTGAACATAAAGTTCTTTTCCCTTGCTTTCGAATTTTTTTTTTTTTTCTTCATACTAGTTTAGAAAATTTCGGAAGAGAGGAAGATCTTGTCTTCTTTTCTTGATTTTGGTTATTGTTCATGAAAAAATACTCTTGACACGGGCAATACTCCCGGTTAAAGAAAGTAGCTTATTTTCTTTGGTTTCTTTGTTTTCTTGGCATACTTTTTACGCTTTCTAGTTAGAATAATTTCCTAGTAGAAAATGCATAATATAGCAATATAAAGGCCTACTGCTTGCTAGGAAAAAAGTGTGTGAGTTTATAATCTACTATTATATAGAGAAAAGTTGGAGAGAGAATCTAGAATACCTAGCTCATCAAAAGCAGCCTTTTTAGAGACAGGACAATATCTCATTTGTTGAACCAGAGTTAAGTTAGTTTATGTGTCTTAATAATAGAAAATGTGAAGAAAAAAAATAAAGTAGAGAAATTTGAAGTCTAACTCTAGTATAGAATCTAAAAAGATTATTCAACTAACCATAACTTAAGAAGTATTTGTTAGATATAGCCATTAAGACATATAGGTAACAATGATATATTAGCGCTATCTTAAAAAATAAATCTTTAAAAAAAATTGATATAAATGTCAGTACCTTAATTATTCTCGTACAACTACACGCGTAATGCACTACTCAGTAAGAAAGAGTCTATAAGGTTTTCGTGCACGAGTGGGAAGAGACGCCACCAGTAGTGCTAGTGGCAGGACAAGTTGGTCAACTCATAGTTCTTAACTTTTTAGCTACTTCAATATCCCTTTTATTTTCGTTCTACAAACACAAAACTCCCAAAAAAACGTTTTGCCTTTGAATTATGCATCACCAACAATAGTAATGTTGTTGCAGGTCAGACAAATAATTCACTTACGGGAATCTTGTTCTCACCCTCCCACAACCAATCCAAAACTAAACTTAACTCGGTCTCCATCTCCCAACTTGTTTTTGAACAAGAGACGAAAGGAACATTCTTTTCATCATCACAATCGCAAAAACCAAGAAAACTCACATGAAGCAATTAGTCCCATAATCCAGATATATATAAATCTCATAGAAACATTACACAAGAATGTAAGAAGGTACATCTACCTTGATGATATATGCTTAGATAGGTAAGCTTGCAACAAAATTCTGTAAGGATCTCAACATGGACAAGGTAAATAGCACCAGCAAAGTTGGTGACCCAAAAATCCCAATACCATCAGTAATCGCACCCAATATGTTTCTAGTGCTTCCCATAGATGCTAACGATAATGATGTATACCCCTTTCACCTTCTCAAAGGACAGCCACAGTTAAAAAGCTTAGGAATTGATTTCACTAAGTTCTTTCCTCGAGTTCCTAGTTTTGTTAAATCCGCCTTCCACGGCGATCTAGTTTCCTTTCAAAACAACTACACCATATGTCACAACTAAGTCTAGATAAGAGCTGTCATGACACTTTGCACACGTAGATGGATTTCATTGTGACAACAAATAGTTGCTGGAGTACTCTCATAACAATAATCAATGTACATTGACTTCTTATGCACCCTTTTCTAGAAATAAAAAAAGAAAATCTTATCTAAAAATAATAATAAAAAAAAACATGGGTGTAGACACTAATATTTTGACAATATTTTAGGTGTCATTATCAGGGTAGGAAATATTATAGTTTAGGGATATATTTATTGTAATTTTATCTTTTTAATATTCTCTGCTTATTCCCCAAGTTAGTCAGATGGAAAAAGCCGTCATGGCCCCATCTCCCTCTCCAAAAATCCCGGTGTGCAGAATAAGCCACAAAAGGCCCCTGTCACCTCAGATGGAGCAAGCCGCCATGACACCATCTCTCTCAAAAACCCTGTGCAGAATAACCCGCCAAGGCCCCTGTCACCTCAGATGGAATAAGCCGCCAAGGCCCCATCTCTATCCCAAAATCCCGGTTCAAGAACAAGCCTAGGCCCTTGGATCAAACAAATATCAAAACATGCCCCTCTTAGTTGGAATCAAGAGACTCACAAAAGTTGTATCCCCACAATCATCGATAAAATTATGTTGTTCTCCAATTATTATTTTCTCCATTAATATTTTTAGGGTTGATTTAATTTTTTGGTTTACAATGGGTATGCAGGCATTGCCTTACGGCCTGAAGTTATCAACCCATATGAGGCTGCTATTTGTAGTTTTCATTCCTGTCACCAATTGCATGGAATCAATTGCATTTTCAATATTTTGAACTAAAGTACAACTACTTTAGCCTAGATAAAGAAATGTCGCAAAAGTTTCACTATCTTCCAAGTGACACAAGACTAATCTATGCAATAGGATTGTAATTACTAGAAGATCAGCTTTCTATGTATCGCTGTTACCTTTAAGATATGCATTTGTCTCAACTTCATTTTCGTCAAAATTAAGGTGTAATTCCTCATAGTTCTCTGTCTTGGCATTTTCAATTGTATGCTTCAAAAAAACCGATGACAAGTATGCTGCATTCATAGCCTTGGTCACAGCAGCAGTCGGAGTATCAGAACTTGAAACACACTCTTGCAAAGAACAAGCTAAGTGTATTAATAGCTTAGCAAGGTGCCTGGTACGGTGGTTGTTTTGTGCTGCAAAGGGGAAAGAAGTTTTAAGTCAGAAGTTTCTCACCAATACTGCTAGAATTAGTATCTGTAATCTCATACTTGCATATGTCAGCAACTTCTACACAAAATACAAAAAGAAAGAGGACAGAACTATTAAGCTCCATCTAGCATGCTGCATCTTCAACTGGCAAAAGAGTTGCTTGCACAGCTCAAGCAGCACTATTAAAGAGTCAAAACCCGCACTCAAAATCGAAAGGAATTAGACAGAATCAACTCTGCCCAAATGATTGGCTATTCGTGGACAGACAGAGCTAAAGTAACAAATTTTATAAAGTTCAACTAATCAAGTTGACTAAAAACCAAACTAGTGATCAGAAAAAACTAATCAAAAAACTTCTCACACAAATCAAGAGTTCAAGGGTTCACTAGGAATATAAACTCTACAAAACATCAGAAGCGAAGGTAGCAAGTGAGCCAAGACAAGGACACAACTCCGGAACCTGACCCAGCAGCAACAAAGAAGACAAAAGTAGAGAGCACACTGCAGAGTTTTTGTAGTAAGTACTCTAATTCAACTACAACTTATTCTCTCCTTCAGACATTCTTCTCCTTGCTACAAATGCTCTCAACCTTCAACCGCCTTTTCCCTTACCATTACATTACTTCTGCTCCCACGTAACCACCAACTATGACTACCGTCAACCAAGTACATTATTATGACCACCAACATCAATTATCACTAATGCATTGTAAGTAGAGCTGTTCACGGGCGGGACGGCCCATGGGACCCGTCCAGCCCGCCCGCTATTTTTTAAGGGTATGGACTTAAATTTTCGAAAAAAATTCAAGTTTAGGGCCGGGCCAGGCCGGCCCTTAGACTAATATGGGCGGTCATGGACATCAGT
>ONZK01004993.1:4574-24910 GCA_900322385.1 Pharnaceum exiguum | reverse complement strand
TGACTAAATAAAGTATATAACGCCGTTAATACGAGGTCCTTTTGAACGGCGTTCGATACGTGAAGTCCTGATAGACGATTATGTAAAAACATGAGGTCCTTATTTATCTGTGGACTCTTTGTTTTCCATATTTTCCTCCATTAATTGCACTCTCATGTACAGTTGACCCAATAGATTAAATTCACTATCAATCATTTTTACGTACATGAGTAATTCGTATTTACCGTACCCCATGTTAATAGTATCTTCTTCTTGCCATACAATTGTTTATTTTAAGTGTACTATAAAGTTTGATGATTAGAGATCATTTGCATGAGTTTTGGTAGATCAATGGTGTTTGAAGCTTTCTTCATTCCTCAACACTGCCCATTACTGTCGCTCAACATGGCACACTGTCCATTCTAGAGTAAAATCTGAAAAATACAAGCGAACACAACCTTAAATGTATTGTCAGCCGGGCTGCCCAAAAACTTATTATACATATTTCTATTTCTATTTTATTTATTTTGTAACAACTTTCTCAAGTTGCGTAACTGAATTTTACTGGGTTATATCACATTCCCCACTCAATCATTCTCTTAGTAAGTTTAGAGAGATAATCAATAGTTCAGATATTTTCATCTTTGCTTTTGAAGATTAAATATTATTTTATGGCTTTTGCTTTCTCGTTCCATCATTATTAAGACCGAGTTTGTTTCTCTTCTCCATTCTCCATTCTCCTTCTCTTTACTTTTTCTTTATTATGTTCATGTTTAATTGTTTATAGTTATTTTGTTGGATATTTTACCTTTCACGTACCTGAGGTATACCATAATATACATTTAGGTATCCACGTTTTTCAATTTTGTATGGACACCTGTTGTTACTGTAACGGCCCGGCCCAACATACTGTCACAACACAACCCAATAAGATGGGAAGTCACCAATTAAGCCCATAATTAACCACTTAAGCTTAAAAGGTGAAGGCCTTAATGTTAGTATATTGGACCACTACTACTAATAAACTGCTCTCAGCCCCCATCTCTCATCGATGTGGGACAGGGGTGTTACAGTTACTTTCTGTAATTTTTTTGGATAGCTAACTAAAATTCTGTTATCTTTTCTGTTAAGTAGATGATTTGGCATCATTTTTAAATTATTAATTAAATGACCATTTTTCCTTTTATATTTTCTTTGTAAACATGGGTTTATGTATGGTTTAGTATTAATTTTATTTTTTATTATATTAAATTGAATACATTTTTTTGTGAATGACTATGATTTGCCTCGTTGAACAGTTAAATAGTTGACAATAAGTGGCACAAAAGTAATTTAAAATAAATTATTAAAAGGGTCTAATGAAACTATTCGACTTGAGAGAACTCTTCGAGGTGAAAGAGAAAAAATAAACCTAAAAAAACCAAAATTTCTAAATAAATTCAAAAACCAAATTGAGTCCATTAATATTTTTTATAAAAAATATATATTCAGAATAACCCATATAGCAAGGTAAAATAAAAAAGAGCCTACAAAGCTTTGTTAAATCATCATTGATATTTAACAAACGTGTTATACATATTTAGAATTTGAGCGGCTATATAGTATATATGCTCGACTTGCAATCTACTTCCATGAAGAGTTTAAAATACACCAATGGAGCTTACTTAGCTATGCTTTCTTTCATGTGACTTGGGTTATACAGTCTATAACAATGTAACAGGTAACATAGGTATGCAAAGGATGTAAACTTTGGAGTGGGGAGGAATCTTTCAATTGAGTGTTCCCTAGCACTCTGTGTGTACAAGAGTTATTACGGTTTTAACGCTCTAGTGCTTTGAATAAAACATGTTTTCTCCTAGTTACTCAATATCACTCTCTTTAGTTTCTGACCTTATTTTTTTTTTTGAGAAAAGGGAAATAGAGATTTTCATTCATAGAAAAGCCATACGGCATCTACATAGAAAATAACCCCAGAACATACTTGACTAATTATACCGGTACAAAATTTACCAACAAGACAAAAAATTAAAATAATTAAGCGTGTCGAGAATATTTCCTTCAATGTCTTTACATCTTTCCCGGAAAAAGAGTTCTTCAACGCTAATATCATAATCGCTTGCCTGCTGGTATTCATATTGCAAAATAAATCTTCGTATGTCCTGTGTCCCCAAAATAAATCTTGAACTGAAACCATACTTTGGTGAAAAGTAATCAGCACAATAACACCAAGCCTCACAAAGGAGTCAAGAAGCCTCACAAAGGAGCCAAATATCTATCACAAAGGATAACTAAACTAGTTTTATAAAGTAGCCAAATAACGAAATTTATGATACAATTATTATGTCTGACATGAAGAATACGAGCTCACGATGTCGACGAGCTCAAGACGTCGCCGAGGATTGCCAGGATGGACAATTGTCAGGACGTCGACGTTGACGGGTTCAAGATGTCGACGGGCTCAGGACGTTGACGGGCTCAGGACGTCGACGAGCTCAGGACGTTGACGAGCTGAAGTTATGATCAGAAGGCGGTTATCAGAATGGACAGCTGGATGCAATGTATGGAGACATGAGCATGTGCGAGGGTATCAAGTGGGCATAACCAACTCCCATCATCTAATTTCCATAGAATTAAGCTTAAACTAGTGGCTAATAATGAGTTTGTTAGAATATAAATACATGGCTTATAAACTCACATGATTATCATGAATCATTAATCAAAACTCTACATTTTATCCATCTCCCTTATCTCTCTTCTTCTGTTCGTCCCCTGTTCTTATTTTGTTTCCCATTTTCAGTATTAATTCTCCGTCCTTGTTAATACTTGGTGGGTAACAACAATAATCTTCATTCCTTTTACGGAATTGGATTATTGGTATCAATTTATTGAAGTAAATTGAGTAAACGATAAAAATAATCAAGAAATTGAAAGGAGGAAGGGGCTTATCGATAGTAGATGGGCAACGACAGCCCCATTAAGGCTTACTGAAGAGTTTTCTAAGAAGGGGCTAAGAAAGGACACTATTTTTTTTTTTTTGAGAGAGGAAGGGTTTTTTTTTGTGTGATTAAACCTTCTTAATTAATTGTTTCTCACCTTAGTTGCTAACACTAGTTTCTTTTAAAGAAGTCGCATGCATCAAACCGTAAGTGAGGCTTAGCTTCCTAGGAAACCCAAAAAAAAAAGGTCCGATCAAGAAGTCAAAACAATGAAACAAAACAAGTGGTGACCATGTGCGAATCGGTAAAATTACAAAGAGTCAATTGTCAGAAATTGCAAATTTAAAAAGAGTTTTGAATTGATTCTATTGAGCTTCTACTATGTAAAGTATAAAAGTAATACCAACGCCTCCTTAAAAAAAAAAAAGGCAAAAGTGGCAATTAAGCCCCTTAACTTAGGTGTGTAGTGTAATTAAACCCCTTACCCTTCCATTGTTGCAATGAAGCCCTTTATATTTAGATATAGGTGCAATTAAACTCACATCCTATTTTCCGGTAAAAGAATCCAATTTTCTGACCAACTTCATCGGAAAAATTATTCTGCATTTGTTCATTTATAATACAAGCCCATTCACTTGCATTTATCTGTACATGATACTGTACTTTTTTCTCTCCTGAAGATTGGTTCTACTTGGAAAGATCAACCATGCTTATCGTGGTAGACCTTTGGTTTCGACGTCTGAGCATATAAACATTTGATTGTAAACACATAATATTGAAGCTTATGCGCAGCACCGTTCGTCAATATTTTTTTGTCACACCACGGTTCGTCAATTGTTCTTAAGTTTACATTTACTCTTATATCTAGTTATCTTATATTACGAGTATTGTAGTATAGTAAGTATAACCTTGACAGATCGAGTATTGATATAAAGTGTCATTATCTGAATCATTAGAAGCCATTTTACGTTTCCGGTAAAATTAAGACTGAATCAGTTTATACCATTTTACTTTTCCGTTAAATTTAGCTGGGAAATTGGATTTCTTTGCCGGAAAATACGATTGAGGGTTAGTTGCACCTTAATAAAAAGGTACGAGGCTTAATTGCTACAATTAGAAGGTAAGGGGGTTAATTGCACTATTGACCTAAGTAAGGGGTCTTAATTGCTACTAACGCGAAGTAATACCAACGCAGTTTCACCAAAACGTGCTTACTGATCTTCGAACCTTCGTCACATTCACAGTAACCTAAAATGTGATTCGCAATTGCTAAACAGTCCACTCTCATTAGTTTCAGTACTTGACTACCGTCTAACCCCTCCACCTGACAAGTTCCGACTTCCTTCCGCCCTTTTGTTTTTCCTTGTTCCCCAATGAAGAGAAACAAAGCTGATCTCTCCAGTACTCACAATGACAGGTTAAGCTCACTTCCGGACTCACTCCTGGTCTCCATTCTCTCTCTTCTCTCTGTCAAACAAGCTGCATCAACCTCAGTCCTATCCCAGCGCTGGACCCACCTCTGGCCTCGAATCACTCGCCTCAAATTATCTTACGACAGCTTTCCAGAGAAATCATATGTCTCCACTGTTGATCGTATCTTTGATCAGCTCACCTCCAACAAAATCCACTCCTTCCATCTCCGACTCCCTTATCTCTACGGCGTTGATACTGAGGTAAACAACTATGAGTCTGCTTTGGAAAAATGGTTTGAACGCCTTTGTGCTCACAATGTTGAGGAAATTAAGGTCAATGGCCTTTATTGCCTTACTAATAGTCACTTACCCACCTCTACTTTTATCTGCCGCTCACTTGTTGTGCTTGAATTGAATAGTGATTTCCGCTTACCTGATGACGGGATTATTAGTCTCCCTAATTTGAAAAAGGTTGTGTTAAACCGTCTTCTTCGATGGGATAGTGAAACTATGTCCAAACTGTTCAAGTCTTGTCCTGTTTTGGAAGTCTTGGATTTAGACATACACGCTCAACAACAAGTAAGGCAATGTATAATTGATGTCTCATGTCAGAATTTGAGGTCATTGAAAATCGATTTACAGCGTGTACCCAGGGGTTGGAACTATATAATTAATGCACCTAAGCTGGAAAATTTTGATGTGAATGGTTTAGTCTCATCATTCCGGTTTGTTGAGAATCCATGTTTCTTGACCAAGGCCAAGATCAAGTTTTCGAAAGTTAATGATGAGGGTATTGATTACATCCAAAGAATTTCAGGGTTACTACATGGAATTTGCTCGGTTCAGTCGCTTGAGCTCATTAGTGGTCCTCTATGTCCCCTTGTTCATTTGGATGAGAATATTGTGGCTACTTTCCTTAATCTATCAACCCTACACATCTGCTTGAGCGACGCTAGTGCATGTAAGAATCTGTTTCGCCTTTTCAGTTGTGCTCCCAATTTAGAGGTTCTTATCATTGACAATCTTGCCAATGCGAAAGGAGTCAATTGGGATGTGCCGGATTCTGGTTTATTTTTATTTCGGAAGATTAAGAAAATAAAAATGATTGGTCTTCAAGGGACCGAACAAGAGTTGAAGTTTCTTATGTACATCCTAGGCAATGCCAATGGCTTGAAGTCGGCTTTTGTTGGTGTTAACAGCCGTACAACGGGACAACTAAGTAAAGAGGCGTACTTTTGTAAGAAATTGTTTAGCTGTCCTAGGAGCTCCAAGGATTGCGTGATTGATTTCCAAGGTAATCTACATGCATCAAGTGCGGACAAACATTCACATAGAACACTTAAATGTGAAATTCAGCTCTAAGAAAATGGATTTTGCAACCTTTGGTGTCATACCTAGAAAGGGATAAATAAGAGTCAACTGCAGGACCTGGTCATTCGAGTTCCTTTTGCTGTTGGATGTTGGTCTTGCTGGATCAATTGTGTTGTAGCTGCAGATATTTTGGTTCAAGTTGTTAATCTTTAGTGTACAACCTGGGGTCAGGCAATCAGCTTACTTCATGATGCTGTTCATTAGAGAACTTTAGGTTATCTCTGTTATCTCTGTGTTAGAGTGCATCCTTGAATCGTGATATAGTACTTACCAGGCACTGTGGTACTCAAAGTTTGCTGGTAAAATAAGTCTTCATGGCTTTGATTTTAGATCTTAATGAGACTGTCGAATTGATCATAGACCTTGATGATATTCATGATATTTGATTTTAGATCTTAATGAGACTGTCGAATTGATCATAGACCTTGATGATATTCATGATAATGCGCTGGTATTTTACTTAAACCCTTGTTGTTGCAATAAAATGTCAAACTATTCTTGACTGATCTTGAAGCATCGATCTTTGCACGAACAAAGCATCTGATTTTTTAGTCATCCTCATGACATCTCGTTCTTGCACCAATGTTTCTTATTGGTTCGAGTTTAAGATTTTTCATGTCACAGCTGGCCTCCGCCTAGGGATGACGCTGTGCACTGCAGGAAATATGGTGAGGGACTGATTGCCCTGAAATTGTTGTGATTTTTTTTATTGTTACAACATAATTATGATTCTTTTTTAATGCTTATATAAAAGAAAGATGATTTCTATGGGTCATGAGCATGGAATTAACATTTGAAGCTGGTAGAATAAGAACTCAAAGGTTATTGTAGTCTTGTAGATTGTCGTAGCTGTCATGTGGTTCTTTTGTACAAGACTTCACCTGGTACTGTAGTAGTAGTATATATAAATTGCTAGCTCGATACTAGATCAGAAAGAAGTTGAAGTGCTTCTTATGACAGTTGTAGTGGGTCAATCCATTTGACAATATGCATTTCAGTGCTTCAAGAAGATAACTCCTTCAATGAACAATATTTGTCATGGACGCCCGCCACCTGCAATGTTGCCTCAATGTCTGGGGGCATTGCTTTCACTTTGATCGTCCTTGGCATATTGAAATACATCAGAAAATTATTTGACATGAGTGGCTGGTGTAAGAAATATTGTGATACCTTTGGTCAACCTAACAAACCACAAAATAAAAATGAATTTCAGCATGTTGAAGTGACATCAAACGAGAGTTGGGTGAAGAAACAGATTTGCCTAATGAAGCTCGATCAAGTGTCCAAACAATGAAGCATAGGAGTCTCAATTTACGTTTGACATCAAACAAGTAGTGAGATAGTTTTTTTTTTTTTAAAAAGAAAATATACCATTTTGGGTACCTCACTTGTAGTATAATACCAAGTTGGTATCCTCTTTTTTCAATATTCCAAACTGGGTAATTCCAAATTGTACCATTATAGGTACTCAACGGTTTTCGTTAAAGAAAATCGTGAAAATTGACGCTATTTTGATCATTTTAGCATCTCAATTAGTGTGAAATGCAATTATTCCCCTTCCTAATAATATAAAAGAAAAGAAGTATAATGAAAAAGAGACGGTAACAAAAAAACCAACAAAACCGGTAGTAGTGAGTACTAATCGGCTTCTAATAGTCGCTTACGCAACAAAAAAAACCCCAAACAGTAACAGTAACAAACACAATCAATCGCCAGTCCAAATGAAGGCAAAGAAGTTACAACTAGAAGAAGAAGACAGCTAGGTTGAGTTCACTTCCAGACTCACTCTTGGTCTCCATTCTCTCTCTTCTCCCAATCGACCAAGCTGCTTCAAGCTCAGTCCTATCCCACCGCTGGCAACACCTATGGACTCAAACCTCTCACTTCGACTTGTCCAATAAATACCTTTCAGGGCGCTACGATGTAAAAGATGCGTCGTCATTCATCCCCACTGTTAATCATATCTTTGAGCAACTAATCTCCAACAAAATCCACACCTTCCGTCTCCGAATCCCTTATGTTTACGACAGTGATAATGAGGTTAACCTTTATGAGTCTGCTTTAGTAAAATGGTTTGACCGCGTTTGTGCTCTCAATGTTGAGGAAATTCACGTCATTAACGAGAGCTCGCACAGGAGGTTACCCACATGTAATTTTATCTGCCCCTCACTTGTTGTGCTTGAATTATTTCGTGGGTTTCGGTTTAAGTTACCTGATGATGGGATTATTAGTCTCCCTAATTTGAAAAGACTTGTGTTACATGACGACTTTGATGATTCGGCTAGTGAAACTATGTCCAAACTGTTCAAGTCTTGCCCTGTTTTGGAAGTCTTGGACTTATACATATATTCTGGAAATCAAGGGCAGTGTATAATGGACATCTCATGTCAGAACTTGAGATCTTTGAAAATAGAAGTCGTTTATATAGGCAAGGGTTGGAACTTCATAATTAATGCACCTAAGCTAGAAATGTTTCATGTGAAAGGTATAGTCTCATCATTCAGGTTTGTTGAGAATCCGTGTTTGTTAACTCAGGCCAAGATCAAGTGGGTGAAATGTGAAGATGCCAGTGTAGATCAAATGTCAGCAGTACTTCAAGGAATTTGCTTTGTAAAGTCCCTTGAGCTCAATAGCATTCTTCTATGTCCCCTTGTTCATTTGGATGGGAATTTTATTCTGCCTGTTTTTCATAATCTATCAGAACTACGTATTTGCTTGTACGATACTAGTGTGTGTAAGAATCTGCTCAGCTTCTTCAGTTGTACTCCCAATTTAGAGGTACTTTTCATTGGCAATTTTTTTAATGAGAATGTAGTCAACTGGGATGTACAGGATTCTGTTCCTTTGTGTTTATCTTGGAAGATTAAGAAAATCGAAGTGATGGGACTTGAAGGGAGTAACGAAGACTTGAAGTTTTTGAAATACATTCTTTGCAATGCAAATGTCTTGAAGTCGGTTCTTGTCCGTGTTTCAATTCATTCAACAACTGATATAGGAAAAGAAGCACATTTTCGTGAGAAGTTGTTCAAGTGTCCTAGGAGCTCCAAGGATTGTGTGATTAATTTTCAAGGTCGATATCTTCATGCATCAAGTAGGGACAATTAGTGGACTGCGACACTTAAATGTGAAATTCAGCTACCATGAAATGCATTTTGCTAGTTTTGATGTCATAAGTTGAAAGAAAGAAATTGGAGTCAATTGCAGGTCACTCGAGTTCCTTTGCCGTTGATCTTTCTGAACCAATTGTTTTATAGTAGCACATATTTTGGTTCATGCTGTTAGCTTTTGAGTACACCTGTTCCCTTGGCAATCAGCTCAATTGCTGTAGTTCAGGTGTTGCCTTCACACTATGTGCTTTCTAGACTTGAATGACAATTTTAAAAGTATCTAGTGATATTATTATATAGATTTTGTCTTTTATGATTCCTTTTTCAAGTTTTATTGAATACAATGGTATTTGAACTTGAAGTCACCAACATTTGCTCACAACCTTCATTCATGAGAGATTGAGAGCTATGTACATCAGTGCATGAGAAGTTAAGTGTTAAGCTGGTCAAAGTTCTATATATAATTGTATAATATTGTTATGACTGCTCTCTTCTAAACGGCAAACGTGTTCCTTTCTCTTTTCCATGCTTATATTGGCCTAGAATTCTACTTTCCAAACCGCTTCTGAGACCTCAAATGATGTGAAACTTTACAGTTTTTGATAGTTTGATACTGCCAAACGTAAAACAAGCTGATTAGGCTGATTTGAAGTGATTAATCTACATTGTCACTTATTTTGTTCTTAACAAAATTTAGCAATTTGACCAATGTGGGCATCTGGATAGAAGTATTTGTTAGGAGCAATTTTAAAAAATTGACAAGTTGTAGGTTCATAAATTGTGTACTCTGATGCTCATGGACGACCAACGCTGAAGCGTGCATCTGGAGTGCCACAAGTCATCTACTCAGAAGCAGAAATGGTAGAATACCGTTGCATCAAAGTCTTATATTGTCTTGGAGCATAAAGGAAGAACTAATCCATGTACCGGCGGGTTGAATGGAAAATATGTTGTCCTTAAGGAGGGAAATCTATATGAACTCCAGTAACCACGGCATGTGCATGTCAAGATTGCTGATCAGTGTGAGGTCTGCAGTCCGCTGAAGGCTCCTAGATGCATTCTTCCACGGAGCAATAGCTAAAAATTAGGGAAGAAATGGCCAATTAATTGACAGTTCAAAGGTGTCAGCTACATATCGAGATTAAGGATGGATATCTTCCCCCCTGGACAATCTGTTCTATTTGCTCTGCTCTACAATGGCCTCAGAGGGGAAGAGTTTTGACTTTTGAGGCTAGGTGTGTAGCATTTGTCTTATACGTTGTTAATATGTTACGGAGTACTTAATAGTGGACTGAACAGTTGGTTATTTGTTTCCGGTTTTCAAGTTGGGCTACCTTATATTGCAGAGTAGAAAGCTTTACGTTAATCATTTGTCTGGCTTTTGCAGCCTCATTGCAGAACCAAATTCGAGTAAACTTAATGCTGCATTTGAATGCTGATTCACAGGAAAACAACTATACTTATCCGCAAGGACTATGGACAAGAGGAAACAACACAATGCGTTCCATCTGGTAAATGTTACGAGTACTTCTAAAAGGCCACAAATGGGAGTCAAGAGTTACTTGCAATTGCTTCACTGTCTCACTGCTGGCGTATATATGTAGAGACTGTCAGACTGAGCTTGCGTTACTTTACTATGAACTTGTAATTGTTTGCGTTGTGACTCTACAGTGAACTTTAAATTCTTAAGCAGAATCATTTTTTGGTCCAGCTCATTTCTTGCCTAATGGATCGGACTCAACTATCGACCCTCATATGTAGTTTTTAGTGTTTACTAGCTTTCAAGTGTGATTGTTCATTATTCTTTGGTTGTTTAGGTTATCAACCAGTTTCCTTTTAGAGTGTGTTTGGTTGATGGGAAGATCTGAACTAAAACTAAACTGATCTGGAAAAAACTGAACTGAAGTGATATCCGTAAGGACTATGGACAAGAGGAACTTTGCTTCAATCACGACTTATGATGGCTTGATTGGAGATTAAGCCTGTGTTTTGTCTTTAAGAAATCTGAATTAAAGTGTATTGAACTAAAAAATATTGGATTGAAAAACATGAACCAAACTAAGATTATTGAACTAATAGAAAAAAATAATTAAAGATAGTTAAAATGGGTTTGAATTTTTATTAGCAATTGCTATTGACTTTTTTTTTGTCATGAGGTAATCAGGCCAAGGTGGCTAATTTCGTCACCATGACAAGGCTGAAACTATTGAGTTGTCAATAATGTTAAATAAAAAAATAAAATAGATTGCATACAATATGTCAAGGGATTACTCACAAAACTCATTAAATACCCCAAAATTTCTAATTCTTCATAGAAAAATGAAAAAAAAAAATGGTCCAAACTTTAGTGACTTTCGTAGAATGCATTTGGATCTTGTAATTAAGACCTATTTCCTTCTTTTTTTCGAAAATCATTTTTTTTTGTAATTTAGTATTTGTTCACCTTATAATATATGAAACAGATTCAATTTTGTGTTATTAAAAACCAATTGAAGTTTGAAAATCACTACCCTTTTTCCATTTTTTTAGCCTCCTGGGCATTACAGTTAGCATATTTGCAAATTTTGATTGAAAATATAATGTTTGCATTTCTATTCACTAGTAGAATTATAATTACATGTACATATAAAAATCGTTGAATAATGAATTCTTTTCTTAGAAAAAATAATTACACCGATTGAAATTATGATTAATAATAGGCAAAATTGTTGGGAATAATCCGTACTTGGGTCGAATAATCAGGAATAATCCCTACTTGGGAAATAGTTGGGAATAATCCCTACTTGGTCACCCGTAGCCAACAGTGGTCCCTTGGTCACCGGAGATGCGTTTTCCGGCCATATACTGTACATGTGGCATAAAAACACCTGCCACGTGTAAAGTATATTTCTGTACATGTACGTATTCCTACTCCCAACTCAGCGTATGGCATGTGTTTTTATGCCACGAGTACAGTATATTTATGTACATGTACGTATTCCTACTGCCAACTCAGCGTATGGCATGTGTTTTTATGCCACGTGTACAGTATATGGCCGAAAAATCCATCTCCGGAGACCAAGGGACCACTGCTGACTACGGGTGGCCAAGTAGGGATTATTCCCAGCTATTTCCCAAGTAGGGATTATTCCTGATTATTCGGCGCAAGTAGGGATTATTTCCAACAATTTTGCCTTAATAATAAGGAATTGATGACAAAACCCAATCGGTGTAAACTTACGCCACACTATCTAAAGTTGGAGGGAAGAAAAGAAAGGAAAATAAAAGAAGAGTAATGCTAAAGGTCACAACGTTGAGACACAAAAACTTGTCTCAGTGTGTCATATTTGTAAATTTGTAATTATTTGTGCCAAATTAGAGGGCACTAATACATAGAAAAAAAATGAAGAGGACGTAAATAAAAATATGAGCAAAGGTTGAAACTTACCATTGAAAGAAGAAAACAAAAAGGAAAGAAATGTATAACTTTTATGTCTGATTTTGGAACCACAATCAAATTAAAGATTTGATTAAAATTCTTTCCCATTTGGCCGATGCTTGCCAACTTGCCACAATCAATGAACGTTTGTTTTGGTAGCTGTATTGAACTATTGAAGCTGACAATCATTGTTGGCTTCTTGAAAGTTATTTCATATTACGAAACTTGAGTAGTTTAGGCCATTGAATTTTTTAATATTAATTCAAAAACAAAAGAAATGAAAAAAACCAGAAAAAATTATCAGGTTGTGATCTATTTATTTGTATATTTGTCCTTTTTCAAACATAAAATATATATACATCTTTTAAAAAAATAAATAGTGATAATTCTAACTTATTACATGGGAAAAAATGTATACACAATTTCCTTAGTGAAAACTTTGTGTGAACCCGTTTTATCTATAAGATTGGGTGAGAGGGGTTAATATTGTTTATCCAAAGGGTCATTATTGTTTATCCGAGGGATCATTATTGATAAGTCGAGCGGTCATTAATACCCAGTTTCATATATGAAACGAGTTCACACAGTTTTTTGTGCTTTCCTTATAATTTTTCCATCAAAATATAATTCCTTATAATTATTTATTTGTGTAATCAGCCAAAAATATATTATTGTTTATAGGGCGTGTTCTTTTCAACTAAACTGAACTGAACTTAATTTAGCTGAAGTTAAGTAAGCTTTTGTTTAACTATATTGACAAACAACTACTTATTAAAATTCTATCAATATTGAGATTTTATGAAACTAAATGGATATTACTGCCACAACTTCTGACGATAAAAAAACCGATTTGAACTGAATTAAACTTAAGTTTTTAAATATTGTAGAGAATATGCCCATTAAAAAAACCCTGAAAATGCTAGCTTGACCCAAATATCTCGCGAGAAAGGATATTTTGTATCAATATTTTATCTTTAACCGCTTCAATTTTACAAATAGTATTTTTTTAAAGTCGACCAAAGTTTTACTTTTACATTTGTGAACTTAATTTTGTGTATGTGGTTTCGGATTTACTAAGCATTCCAAACTATTTTAATATGGTATCCATTAATTTAACTACACATTAAACTTATTTCACTGTGGTATCCATTAGTTTCATGGAACCAAATTTACTTTTAAAAGACTTACTTTTTATGTTTGTGACTTTAATTTTACTAAAATATTTTACTAAGGTATTCCATTAGCTATTGGACATCAAATTTCACTTTATAAACACCTAAACTTTGCACTCATAAAAAAATACATAATCTTTATGTTAGTGGTCTTAATTTACCAAGCATTTAAAACTATTTTAATGTGGTATCCATTAATATTAAATCACATTATAAAGGATTTTACTATGATATCCATTAGTACTAGGAACCCAAAACTTTTACTTTTTTAAATTAGGGAAGTAAATTTTATGTATGAGGCCTTAATTGTACTAATCATTCAAAACTATTTTACTATGGTATCAATATTTATTTCGCATAGTTAATTTTTCTTATATGTGGCTAGACTTTAATATCCATCCTCAAAGATTTTACTAACGTTTTTTTCTTTGAAAAATGGTTAAAATTTTACTGTTAATAAACCATTTTTCTAGTATGAAGAGCTCCATAAAACTCTTCATATCCGACATCCTGTTACTAACGTTTCAATCAATTTAAAATCTGATTAACAAGTGTTACTTGTTTGATTAAAGGGTGTTACTCAATTTTACTAAGCACGCAAAACTATTAACTATGGTATATCTATTGACTTTACAACACATAACAAAACATTTTATTAGTTTTATTTACATCATATTTTAATTTTTATATACTCCATTTTATTAAGCATTTAAGACTATTTTAGAATGTTTTACATTCATCAAAAATTGATTACGTTTACTATATGTACCATACTAATTTTTCTTTATCTACTTACTTGGTTAATTATTTGTTGTAGACTAGAAAAATAAAAAACATAAACAATTAATTCACTCTTCTAATCCAAGCTACACGTTATAAGAAAATACTCAAAACTTACCTTTAAAAAGAAAAACTTATTTCTACTCGTATATTTGGATTTTTGCGAAAACTAGATACATTAACTCGTAATTGAAAAAAGGAAAAACAATCCCTATTTGTTTATTTAAGTCTAGCTTAGAATATACTCTTCCTTTAATTTATATATTCATTCTCTATTATAAACATTGAAGACTTCGAGCACCCTCATTGAATGGGGATATACACTCGATATTTATTGTAAAAGAATTAACTTCAATGTTGTCAACTTCAATTATGAGTTTTATTGTTGTGTCTTCTATTCTTTAAACCGTAAATAATATTTCAGAATGTTTTTTATTCATTGAAAAATGATTAAATTTACTATACGTACCATACTCATGTTTTTAATTTAACTAATTACTTAGTTAATTATTTTTGTAGATTAGAAAATAAACCACATAAACATTAAATCACTGTTCTAATCCAAGCTACTTCTTATAAGAAAATACTCAAAACTTATCCTTGAAAAAGCAGAACAAATTTCATTTCTACCTTGTACATTTTTCTTTTTGCAAAAAATATCTACATTAACTAATAATTGAAAAAAAAGAAAAGCAATCCTCGATATTTGTTTCTTTTTTAATCAAATTAGAATATACTCTTCCTTAATTATAATCGTTCTTTATATAAAAGAATTTACCATTTTATAAAACGACATAGATTACTTTCAAATACTCCATTTTATTAAGAATTAAAAACTAGTTTACTTTGGTATGAATTAATTTTACAACAGATTATAACTTATTTTACTATGGTATCCATCATTATTTAAAAAAAACTAATTAAATTTAAAAAACTCAATTTTACTAAGCATTCAAAACTATGTTACTATGGTATCCATTAATTTTACTACATATTACAAAATATTTTACTAGTTTTGTTTACACCATTTTTACTTTTTAAACACTTCATTTTATTAAGCATTCTAGACAATTTTACTATTGTATGAGTCACTTTTACTACGCATTATGAAAGACTTTATTATGGTTCCATTAGTGAAAAATATCAGGTTTTACTTTTTAAACACGCGATTTTACTATGTACTCGAAATTATTTTACTACGGTATCCATTAATTTTCCTACGAAATAAAGAATTTATTAGCGTTAATTGAGAGACGAATTTTTCTTTTCAAAAAAAAAACTACTACTACAAGAACAACAACCGAGTGTAAATTGACCCTAACTGCATTGGTGCATTGAAGTATTAACTTCCAAATTTCAATAAATTTTGACTTCCAAACTCAAAAAATGGACTTTTATCACCTTCAATTTACAATTAGCATCATAATTTTTCTGCTTTGAAAGTATTCTACCCAATTTAGTAACAAGCCCAAAGATTTTCATTTTCTTCGACTTGTACTTATAATTTTACCTTTTAAATAGTCAAAATTTAATTATTTGTGATATCGAACTTACTGGTCACCCTTTGGTATTTTTTGAAATTTTATAGTCATTTTATATTTATTCACTTGCGGAGTATACATTTTCAACTTGAATTTCAATTTTATTAATTATCAATTAAGTGGCTTCAATTTCAGTAGCCAACATGTAAAAAAAGCAGTGATGCATTAATTTTGAATCTATCTTTGAATTTTAAGAGATTGCATGCCAAATGGATTTTCTATGAAATAGCATTAGAATTTTCCATTTAAACATCAAAATTAATAGAAAAACTTATGTGAACCCATTTTATTTAAGAAACTGGGTAATATGGGTTATTATTGTTTACCCGTAGGGTCATTATTGACTATCCTACGAGTTATAAATACTCAGTCTCATATATGAAACGAGATAACGCTACGTACATCAAACCTTCTCGGCACCCCATCCGAGATGAGACTGAGTTGTTTTTGTTGTATATTTGAAACGCATGGTTCACACAATTGTTTGTGAAAAATTAAATACAAACTTCTTCCATTTGAATAATAGAACACTATTTTTTTTTAATGCATTAAAAAGTAACCTTTTAAAGTGAATTATTGTATTATACATTCTTTTTTTGGTTTGAAATTATTGTATTATACATTTATACATTTAAATAAAGGTACCTATGAGCATGTCAAAAATGAAGCATATGTTCAATTTAAAAAAAAAATTATACTGCTATACATTTTGATTGCTAAACTCTAAAGTGACCATGTACTTCGGGCCTAATTCTCCGTTAATTGCTACGTACTTTCCACCTTTTTCGGTTCAAAATATTCTAGGCCCTTTTCTCTATTACTCAGTTTTGATGGCATAGACCTCATACTTCACCTTTTTAGTAAACAAGTCCTTTCAATTTTTCTTAATTACAAAGAATGTCTTGTTTAGACAATTTTTATTGTCTAAACGTTGTGACCTTTAGCATATGACATAAAAGAACGGTTTATGAAATAAATAGAGGTGAATGTACACCTTTTTAATTGCTCCATACATTGTATTGGCGCGGGAGACCACATTCTTTGTAACTCACACTCACCCGTCACCATCTTCCCTGTACATTTTTCCAAAGCATAACTCTATCTCTCTCTGTTCCTCCCCTGTCCACTGGTATCCGATCGTCAAAAATATCAATTCACTCAACCTCCACAGTCTACAGATAATCCTAAATGGACAAGAACACAACTACACAAGTCATCTCTCAAGGACACCGCCATGCAAGAAGCAGGCGACGACGTTGCAATTACAAGAACACGACAGGCTGAGTTCACTTCCAGACTCACTCCTTGCCTCCATTCTCTCTCTTCTTCCTGTCGAAGATGTTGTCAAAACCTCTGTCCTATCTCACCGCTGGCAACATCTCTGGACCCATATCTCTCGCCTCGACTTGTATAACATATCATGGTTCCGCTGGATCAACATTAATTCGAGTGGCCAACTGCTCCCATACTTGTCCTCCGTGGATCGTATCATTGAGCAGCTTACCTCCAACAAAATCCACACCTTTCATCTCCGAATCCCTAGTCTTATCGGCCATTATACAAAGGTAAACCATTTTCAGTATGCTTTGGAAAAATGGCTTGGCCGCCTTTCTGTTCTCAATGTCGAGGAACTTATGCTCAGTGACCATCATTCGTTTCCTAAGTGTAGCTTACCCACCTCTACTTTTATCTGCCCCTCACTAGTTGTGCTTGAATTAACTGGTGGATTTTACTTTAGGTTACCTAATGATGGGATTATTAGGCTCCCTAATTTGAAAAGGCTTCTGTTACATAACCGCCTTGAAGATTGGGATAGTGAAACTATGTCCAAACTGTTCAAGTCTTGCCCTTCTTTGGAAGTCTTGGATTTAAGCATCGTATGGGATTTGACAATCGACCCTCTAGAACGAGGGAAACATATTGTTGATGTCTCATCTCAGAATTTGACTTCATTGAAAATAGATGTAACTTATCTAGGCGAGGGTTGGAACTTCAAAATTAATGGACCTAAGCTAGAATTCTTTCATGTGAAAGGTATAGTCTCATCTTTCAGGTTTGTTGAGAACCCGTGTTTGTTAACTCATGCCAACATCAAGTGGGCCAAATGTGACGATGTCAGTGTTGATATTCTTCGGGATCAAATGACAGCAGTACTTCAAGGAATTTGCTCTGTAAAGTCCCTTGAGCTCTGTAGCACTCTTCTATGTCCCATTGTTCATTTGGATGGGAATATTATTCTGCCTACTTTCCTTAATCTATTAGAGCTACATATAGACTTGTATGATACTAGTGTGTGTAAGAATCTGCACCGCTTCTTCAGTTGTACTCCCAATTTAGAGGTTCTTATCATTGACGAAGTTGTTGATGAGAAAGGAGTCGAGTGGGATGTTCCGGATTCCTTTCCTTCATGTTTATCTCAAAAGATTAGGAAAATCAAAGTGATGGGACTTGAAGGTAGTGAACAAGACTTGGCCTTTTTGAAGTACATCCTACACAATGCAAGTGTTCTTGAAGTCGGTTCTTGTTGGTGTTTCAAGTCATTCAACAACTGAAATAGGAAAAGAAGCACTTTTTTGTGAGAAGTTGTTCAAGTGCCCTAGGAGCTCTAAGGCTTGTGTGATTGATTTCCAAGGTCAATATCTTCTTGCATCAAGTATGGACAATCAGTCGACTGCAACACTTAAATGTGAAATTCAGCTACCATGAAATGGATTGTGCTACTTTTGGTGTCACTAGTAGAAAGAAAGAAACTGGAGTCAGTTTCAGCCTTGCAGGTCACTCGAGTTCCTTTTGCTGTTGATCTTACTGGACCAATTGTACTGTGTAGCACATTTTGATTCACGCTGTTAAACTTTTTGTGGACACCCTGGTCCCTAGGTTAGGCAATCACCTTAACTACTGTTGTTCAGGTGTTGCCTTCTCACTAGTCACTATGTGCTTTCTAGACATAAATTACAGATTTAAAAGTATCGAGTGATATTATTATATGGATTTTGTCTTTTATGATTCCTTTTTCAGCTTTTATTGAATACAATGGTATTTGAACTTGAAGTCACCAACATTTGCTCACAACCTTCATTCATGAGAGCTATGTGCATCAGTACATGAGAAGAAGTCAAATGCTATAATTGTATAAATTTAATTATGACTGCTCTCTTCTAAATGGTAAACGTGTTCCTTTCTCTTTTCCATGCTTATATTGGCCTATGATTCTTTTTTTCAACTGATTTATCAATGTCAGATTGGATTGAATCAGTCATCTATCCAGCCATTCTCCTCAGCAAAATTGAAGGTTTACAATGGCTAACTGAAAATGAGTATCTACGTATTGTGCATTTTCGTCTTGGGTATCCTGGTCATTCGATTTCCTTCAGCTGTTGCCTGGACTTATTCTATCTAATGTTTTGTAGTGGTATATCTTTTCGTTCAAGCGGTCGTGAAATTTTGAATATGTTTGGGTGGAGGTATCGGCTTACTTCATGGTATTGCTCAGAAGACATGTTTGTGTTATTTATAATCTATGTTCTTATTTACAGTATCACTTTCTGTTAGATTACTACTCCGTATATATATAACTGCCCTGTGAAAATTATTCTTTGGTCACCTTTTCTCTGTGATGTGTACTGATATAAATAGCAAGCAGGGTCCGGATCATGGATGGTGCTCATCAAAGCCAGCAAGTGAGATAGGTCTCCATGGATCTTGATTAGTTAGGGGTTTCTACCATAAATTGCCCTTCAATGTTTTGAGACTGTAGACAGTCATGATATTGATTGGGTAAAGGTATCTTAAAGTCTCTTGTTGCAATGAAACTGTCATAATTTTTCTGAGTTATATTAAAGCATATTTCTTTTGATGGAGAGAGGGCCTATAAGTTTATAGTTTGGAATTCTCAGTCTCATTGGTTTGAGTTTAGGATGTTTGTTTCACGACGCCTTACTGTTAGGACGAAGTTGAGATAAAAAGAGAAGACTTGGTTGAACTCTCAGGACAGGTTGTACTCTCTTCTTTCTCTTTAGCTTTAAGGTGCCTGTAAGATGATATCTTCTCCGCATTGCTCAATTATGTGATGTGAAAATCATGAAATATCATGATGGTATAATATTTCAGCTGCTTTATGACTTGTTGTGCCCATCATCTTGTACATTATGAGATGTTACAAGGAAAGACTTTAACATCTTTTTTTTCAATTATAGATATGGACTAAGAAATTAGAAACTAAAGAAACCTATTGTGATTTACTTCTGAACTCTTCTTAAATTTTTGCATATGCTTATTGTTTCTTGGCAACATGGCAAGTGCTGGCTGAACTTTTGGGTTCCATGCCTAATTTTGAGGCTAGTCCAAGATCTTTATTGGCTTGTACTGGAAATGAAATTGTTCATGACCTTCCTGGTTTTATGTTTTATTATAGGTATATCATCAAATCTGTATCATCAGGTATAATATCTCTGGTCAAGAACTCTGTCCAAGATGTGATTGTCTTGATTCTCCCATGCCTTCTCTTAATGATGCTCTTTCTTCCCCTGAGGTGAGTCTTCTTGTTCCACGATAATTCATGACTTTCTTGCATGGAGTCCAATATTGCCGGACAACTGAATAATGAAAATTTATGTGGGA
>ONZK01004992.1:665-24514 GCA_900322385.1 Pharnaceum exiguum | reverse complement strand
GCTTCACTTTGGTTAGTTTTAACAATCAACCACTAATTTCTTTATTTTAATATTTTTTGTTTTAATTATAATTATTTACGCTTATTCTGGTGATTTTGAAGCAAATTATATGTATTTTTATGATTGATTATGGTGAGGTGTCCGGGTCGAGGTGTTTTTGCGAGTCGAGCCCATAGTGCTACTGGGTGTTTGTCTCTGGTTGGAGCTAGACACATAGTAGATAACCAAGGTTCTGTTTGGTTTGTGATTGGTCTCGGTTTGCCTTGCCTTGGATGTGCTATTGTATTGTCTTGGCAGTTAGTTCAAAAATGGACTTGGATATAGATCGTGGTCGACGAAGAAAGAGATGAGCAATCTATGTGCGTGGGTGTACCTGATTTGAGTGAGTCTGCACGTATTTTTGTGTTTTTTTATAACATGTGGTAATTTATAGAGTGTGATATTGAATGCTAGATGGCAATGCAATGTTCACTGGAAAACTGAGCTGTAGGTTGTAGTTTCTGTTTATAATAATCAATTTTTATTTCTGAATTTTTTTGCAGTTAGTTCAAAAATGGACTTCGATAGCGAGCGTGGTCGACGAAGAAGGAGATGAACAATCTATGTGCGCGTTACCGTGTATCAAAGCCATTAACAATCTAAAAACAATTATAAAAATAAAAATAAAGTGCATTAGCAAGAAAAAGCAAAGGAAACCAACTTCTTCGATATTAATTTCTTCAATTATTTTTTTCTTGTTCTTGGTTCCTCCCTCTCCTTGTTTTCTTTATGGTCTGTTTTTTTTTTGATCGGTAGTTTGTTCCTAATTGTTGAATGCAAATGAAAACAGAGTGTAATTTATAGAGTCTTATAGCCATATGGAATGGGAGATGGCTTCACTAAGAAATGAGTTGTAAGTTCTGTTTGTAATAATCGGTTTTATTTCTGGAAATATTTCCATTTAGAACAAAAATGGAGTTTTGATGGCGACCGTAGTCGACAAAAGTAGACGATGATTTCTGTGCGCGAGTGTACCGAATTGTTGTGAGTCTACAAATATTCTTGGTTTTTTGTTATCATGTGGGTGTCATTTCCTTATGCTCTGTTTCTAATTTAATACATAAAGCAAATGAAAATAGAACAGTGTATATAGAGTGTGATATTGAATGATAGATGGCAATGCATTGTTCACTGGAAAACTCAGTTGTAGGTTGTAATTTTTGTTTATAATAATCAATTTTTATTTCTGAAATCTTTTGCAATTAGTTCAAAAATGGACTTGGATATAGACCGTGGTCAACGAAGAAAGAGATGAGCAATCTATGTGTGTGGGTGTACCTGGTTTGTGTGAGCCTGCACGTATTTTTGTGTTTTTTTTTATAACATGTGGTAATTTATAAAGTGTGATATTGAATGCTAGATGGCAATGCATTGTTCACTGGAAAACTGAGCTATAGGTTGTAGTTTCTGTTTATAATAATCAATTTTTATTTCTGAAATTTTTTGCAGTTAGTTCAAAAATTGACTTCGATAGCGAGCGTGGTCGACGAAGAAGGAGATGAACAATCTATGTGCGCGGGTGTACCTGGTTTGTGTGTGTTTGCATGTATTTTTGTGTTTTTTTATCACGTGGTAATCTATAAAGTGTGATATTGAATGGTAGGCAATGCATTCTTCACTGGAAAACTGAGCTGCAGGTTGTAGTTTCTATATCTAATAATCAGTTTTTATCTGTTAAATTTTTTGCAGTTAGTTCAAAAATGGACTTCGATAGAGACTATGGTCGAGGAAGAAGGAGATGAGCATTCTATGTGTGCGGGTGTACCTGGTTTGTGTGAGTCTGCACGTATTTTCTGTTGTTTTTAGCACGTGGTGTCATTATGACTTTTTACATGTTTGTAAACGTTTCCTATTTTCTATTTGGTTTGATTATTTTTTTTATAAAATAAAACCACTTCCTATGTTAATAATCTTCTTGAAAGTAGTATTTGCACCTTTAATATTCTTGAACAATTTTACGTGAACCCGTTTCATATATGAGAAAACAGTGTCATTAATGACAAAAAATGTTGATTAATGACTCCCGATCCCGTTGATTGAACCGAACCACCCGACCCATTCAAGAAAATTTTCTGAAAAGTCAAAATGCATTACTAAATTAAATTTAAATCTTTCAAAAAATTGTAGATCGAAAATCTACCCGACCTGAACCGTAACCCAACCCAAAAATGATTAATCTAGATTGACCCAAACCAAACCCACCCGAACTGAAACCGAATTGTTTAACTGTTTGTCAGGTCTAGTGGTCATTACTAATTACAGTCATTAGTGACTTCGTCTTATATATAAAACATGTTCATTTTCTGATATTATTAAATTAAAAATTATTGTTTGTACAAAGTATTAGGTAGTGGAGTTTTGTGTTTCTGATTTCTCCGAAAAATTGAGAAGAATATGAGTCACACGAGTTGTTTCTATAATGGTAGTGTAAAAACGTTGCACTTAAACCTGGCAATCCGGTCGGTCGATCGGGTTTCTGGTTCGGTGGTCTTGGGTTTAGTTTTCTCATGTTCCGTCATTGCGGGTTTGTAGTTTCGGGTTAGGTTTGATCCAACGGATTTGCACATTTTTTTTATTCGATAAAAATATTATTTTAGCAATATGTTATTAATATTTAAACATTTTTTCAACATTTTTTAAAAAATATTATTATATTATTATGTTTTAATAAATTGAAATTGTAACATGTACATTTATAAATATTTTATTGGAGAAACGGGTCGTTTCGGTCGGTTTTAGGTTCAACTCAAATTTTGCCGGGTTTCTCGGGTTTGGTCAATTTCGAGCTTTGGTCAAGTTTTTTCGTGATCGTGACCCAGTTTTTGTTGGGGTCGGGTAAATTTCTATCGTGTCTAGTTTTACCGCATACTCTCTTGTCCCAAAGTGAATCTCTTTTTAAACCATTAATTCAAATATTACAAATACATCATTAATTGAGTTATGTTATTAAAACAAAGTAAATCTTTACCCTTTTTACTTCTAGTTAATATAGTGTGTATTGTTTTTTCAATCAAAAACGTCACAGATGCCAGGGTTATAGTAGAACGTTAGTGAAAATGTGTAATTTAAATTCTCAATTTTTGGGGACCAATTTTCTTTTACCAAAATGGACAATCATTTTGGGATAGAGTGAGTTTTCGCATGTAAATAAATTAAAGGTCCTTAAATTGTTTGCACGATTTCATGTATTTTGATATGTCTATTTCTTTGTCACTAAAGATACCGTATTCTGTACGGGGTATTGCCATGCCTAATGACGAAAATCCCTAACCTTATATCCGTCGGTTAACTAGAATTCCCTTTGTAGCAGGTGCATAGATGCTTGAGAAAGGAATTTGAAGTTTATTCCATAGCCCAATCGGTTATTAATCGTCACTTGAACCATTAATAATAACATAGCCCGTTCCATTAATTAATATTTATTTAAATAAATATTACTTGGCGAAAAAGCAATCTCTTTTCTTTAGGAGATTTCCGGAATATTAAATCCTAAAACCGAGTTTACAAAATTCCTAAAAGAAATTAGCAATATTCCGCATAAACATAAAAAGGAAAAACTTGATGCGTAATTTTAGATTCTATAGCAAGTGTACTAATTGCTTAAGTAATATAGTGATAAGTAGAGTATCGTATTTTATAAGGATTGTAAAATAAGTACTAAATGTAAAAAGTCGTAACTTTTTTTAGAAAACCGGACAATAGGAGTTCGAGTTTTATAAACTAATTAATGAAAAGATAATTAAAGCTAAACTAAACTTATAAAAGAGAAAGATTGTAACTAAAATAAATAACAGTAAATTGGAGTTGACAATGACTGAAAAAGCATTAGGACTTTCGGTTCAACGACCCAATACTTCAGTTGAATTTAGTTTATTAACTTAAGGTTGAATTATTAACCTATGTGATAGTCAATTATCCTAATTTAGACTACTATACTCCGTCGAGCTATAATAGACCTATCCCAATTATTTAACCTACACTATGCCTAGCTATAGATTTAAATAATTAAAGGACGCTTTAATCTCTGTGATAACCCTTATTAAAACAAGACGACTAAAAGAATCACATTTTTACTTCTCAGTATTTCGTTCAATTCCTATTATAAACTATTACTGTCCGTTGGTTGAAATTACCTCTCAGTCTCAAACAAACAACTCTAAGCAATTAAAAAGTGATCAAGTTCTCAATTGTAATTAACACAATAATTAATATTCACATAAGAATAATGACCAAACTTAAATTAAACTAAACTGAATTCAACATTGTAAAGTTTGGATACACTATGGCCCTAACCGGACAAATTAGCTCATAACAATTAGACAACAACAACCCATCTCAAATAAGTAATTCATAAATTCAGAAAGATGAAATTGAGTAATTTAATCTCACTGAAACAAAACCCAGTTAGGCTACAATGGATTGTTGTATTTCTGATTAGTTTCGTCTGCAAGCTTCCGTTTTTCTTTGGTACTAGCAAATGGTACCTGTGTAAATGTACGGGTGGTCCTATTATTTTTGGAATGTCTTAATTTGGGTGATAAATTTTTATTAACTTTTTAATAATGAAACTTATATTAGTATAATGAAAGTAAGGATAGATAGACACATTATTAATTTTGTCAATGAGTTTTAATTTATACAAAATACTTATAAAAGTCATAATCTTGGTACATCAAAACTCATCCAAGTTTTCAACACAATACATTTGCTAATATGGGTAGAAAAGTATTAACCATGGCTATTTTGTATACATTATGCTAATATTGAAACAAAAATACGAACCATGGCTACTTTCTGGACTATGGTGGTGAAGTTATATTTACACAATATGACAAAAGTCATTTAGTTGTCAGATCACCATTTAGTCATGACTTTACAAAATTAGAGCGCAAAAGTGGTCATTGGTCATTTGAGTGCAAACATCTGATAGTAGTTTGATCACTTGAGCAAAAAGTAGGCGTGTCAAGCTTAAACTTATCTAGACATCAGTTCTTCAGTGTCCACAACTGAACTTGTTAACCTATTTAGTAGCTTGATCGCATAAGCAAAAAGTAGGCGACTCAAGCATAAAGTTATCTACATCACGAAACCAAGCAGTCGTTTTGATCTACTCTACCTTTAGTTTGATGTCTTTGTTGTCAGCTTTTGCCAATGATTGAACAGTGAAGCGTACGTCTTTTTCATTGCGAATTTCAGACACACGGGTTTTGGGACGTACCATTTACTTGTCCTTGATGATCACGCTACCAAATGAAGAGATATCCAACACATTGTTCTGGATGAGTCTCAATGAGGTAGCTTCTGAGTATTGGGCATGTGATTATTAAATTCTCTAGGAAAATTATACTCGTATAAGTTTAAGATTGTAGAGATTGTGTACCTTTTCTTCTACTTCCATGAGTTGTACAGCAGTAAAGGGGAAATTTTTTTCAGCATCACTTCCAAATATTGTGGCTTTGAGCGATCCACTGGGGTCATCTAGCTGAAGTTGAAATCGACATCTTTAAAAGGACGATAGAATCAAAATGTTGGTTGCTGGTTCTAAGTTGTGTACAAAAAAAATAAAGAGAGGAAAATAAATAAATAAGCAATTTGGGAAGGTATTTGAGAAAATACCTTGGCACGGCAGTAGAGTCCTTTCCACATTCAACACATGGAAACTTGGTATTGTGGTTAGCTTTTATAGTCTTATGGCAATGTATGCAGCACATATACCAGAAAGGTTGGTCTATTTTTGTAATTGAAATGGTGCTTGTAAGGACCGTAACGACATTACCCTATGAAAAATGAAAGTGTGATATTTGTTATTATGAGAGACATACTAATGAGTTTATCAACTTACATGTTGGCTATATTCCCCAATATCGCTAATGCTTATCAAAGGCGATGCGCGCTGTGAAGAAGATCCCTCCACATAGGTGTTGGTATTGAGGGGAAAGAGATAGTTCTTTGTGCGCCTCATACGTGTAAGCATATCTTCTTTTTCATGGATCGTGCCATTATTTAATAATGTTAGAAAATTAGCATTTTGTACTCTAACATGGAAGAAGCACAATGCTTACCAAGATTCCAGTTCTTCTTTTTGAGGAAGACTTGGATTTATTATGACTGCCGATGATGACATAGTAGAGACCAAAATTATTCCTGTAAAAATATTAGAATCTGGTTAAAGTTAATGAAACATGGAGCACAATAGTAGCCAAGTAAAACTTAATAGGCATTGTAATTTATCTTTACTATAAGTATAAAAATAGAATATACCTTCATAAGAACCCACTTTCAAACGCATTGCAAGGATAATAGGCCATTGAGTGCTATGGTTTGATAAAAATGCAGCTTCATTCTCTACAAAGTTGTCCCATAATTTCAAAGTGATTGAGGTGTTCCTACAACTCAGAAAAGTAAGTAAGTAATCTGAAAGGTACATTTAAAACAATAATTCAAAGTCATGATCATGTGAATAATAAATGTCATAGTGTTCATTGATTAGTATGAGCTCCTGGATGAAGGTTTTTCCTGTTTCACCTTTGTTAATTTTTCTTTTGGGCAGTATATCAAGCACGACTTCTAAAACATTTGTCATTAAAGATTTAGAATATGATTATAATGAGCTTACTAATGTACAGAAGGTTCATCAAAGAAAATTTAATTAATTTACCTATGTGCAAAGTTGAGCCGACGTATGTTGACAAGTTAGACAAAGAGGCGAAATTCAACCACCGTTGTTCATAAGTCAGCGTTTGATCATCCTTCACTTCAACTACTGGAGTCTTTTGATCAATGATCCATTGATAGTCATTTGGAACAATCTGATACTTTGGTTCTATTTGCATGACATATGCATTTGAAATATAATACTTGTGCATAATTTTCAATGTCTTTGCAAATTTTTCAACATTGGGGCCAAAGATGACAGCTTGAACTCTTGTGCCCTGAGAATAATATACCAGTTTATAAGTAAGAAATCACAAAAGAGTGATTATTTCACTGAAAAGAAGTGACATATAAATAGAATTGAAACGAAAAAATTATTTAAAATAACCTCTTTGTCTGCTAGAACAAGTCTCTGAAAAGTCTGAGAGTACCACGTGATTGGCGAGGGAATGATTTTTCAAGAACTTGTACTGGAACCGTCCAATGTTTTCTTGTCTTTGATGTTATTGACTTTATGGTTGTATAATCTTGATCACTTTTGTCCATGTGCAAGGATAAATTATAGAAATCTTATTGTTTTGAGCGAATACTCTTGTTGCCAATTTTATTTTGATGCACTTCAAGATAAGAATGACACAATAAAAGAAAATATAATAAGAAGTTAGTGTCTAGAATGTAGAAAGCAACTAACATTATGCAACAAAAACCACATGCAAACCCTCCAAAAAAAAAACAACACTAAAAGTTTGCTATAGATAACAATTAAAAAGTGAAAAATTGTAATGATAAACTACATGATTTACTTATAATGTCATTATGGAAATGTCTCCCAAAGTACTTTCTTGTGTAAACAGCATTAAGATGAATCTTCAAATTAATTACCAGTAGCTAATTATGAAAAAAACAATATCAAAGGACATGCCCTTTTCTTTAAAAGTTGTTTAAGAAAAAGGTTTTTGAGCTACAGCAAACCGAATGATCAGCTTCAAGTTAAAATTTGGACTGAGTCTTAAAACCCTAGGAAAGCTGACCATTTGATTGTATACGTGTGGACTTTTATTTACAGAAGTTTTAAGGAATCAAAACATGTGGAAAACTACTCAATGGACATTCACCAACATTCCAAAAAGCAGAGAACAACTTACTTAGTAAGGAGTACGACTGTAAGAGGAATAAGTGTACTGCAAGCTCTTAAACGGCGGCCCAAGCCACATAGCTCCTCCTATTACTTATCGGAAAAAAATAGTACTCTAGTACGTTACATATACTGTTTGCGATATAAACGATTGAGTTAGATATTAAAGACCAATAGATATTTACCACATAAATGACCCAAATTAGAGCACAGAATATATAGTGCATATAGTAGAGCTCTGAACTTATAACTGTATTAGTGGACTGTAAACAACCAAGGACTAAGCCGAAGAAAGCTGCTCTAGAGATATACAAACAAATGTAGAAGCCGCATGGCGGACTAAATACTCAAATACTCAAATAACCCATGATTATAATCGTGTATTTGCTATCATCACTAAAGATATGATTCTGTATAATCATATAAGGTACATGGGTATTAAACGTACTGGAAAAGTAGAACTTAAAACATAAAAATGAGAAAGATGAGAAGGAAGCTGGAGAAAAAGTTATCATAATTCGTTCCCACACATCAGCATGCTTTTGTTGTTTTTGCATCTTAATTTTCCTATGGTTATACTCTCAATTATATTCTTTTTTTTTAGCATGCATATCATTGAACATGTTGTATGCAATTTGAAAAGTAAGAAACAAAAATTTGAAAATGACAATAAAAAAAATATTTAGGTAAAGGAAATGAAAACTGAAAATGGAAGAGTGAGAGTGATAACATACCGTGAGTCCAAGAGGAGAGGAGGATGAGAGGAGGAGCTGGGAGTTGGAGAGACAGAGTTACTGTTTGTTTTGTGTATTTTTTTTTGAAGTTACTGGAATAATATAGACTAATTCAGGGAAAAAAATATGATGTTGTCAAATTTCAAGGTTTGACACTTGTTTTCTAATGTAAAAACAGCATTCCACTTGTCAGTCTAATTCAAAGTGGGCTTGACCTTGTAGAGGGTAATTAACAATCTGTTAAAACCCAAATTATAAGACCCAAGTAAAACAAATCCAGTTAAACTAATCCAGTTTTTTGTGTTAAAAAGACAATAATGCCCATGCAAAACAAGTTTTCAGCCACTTGTAACTGGCTCTCTGCGAGATCTGATTGCTTTTCTTCAATCAGCCTTCTTGTCTGCTTGTGTGAGATGAGAACTCTTGTACGGTCTGCCCGTTTGTGTACCTTGTACTACCTTTTATATTGCTTTGTCAATCAGAAAAATGCAAGTACTCCTTTCCCCAATTTCCTTTATGTGTAATTGTTTCGTAGATTTCCAATTGGCAAGAAGGGAAAGTTGAGTTGGCTGAGGTCTTTATTTTCCTTTCTATAGACTTGTGGGCTGTGGCATTACCAGGATATGGAATTTGGACCCACCTTACTCTTATTCTTTTTTTCTTTAAATTTGTTATGTTGCTCTTCACGTGTAGACTTCCAAAAAGTAACTGACACTTGGGCTTGGGTCTTTGTAAGCTTGGACTTGTAAAAATTCTTTAATTAATATTCAAATTAACAACTTCTACTCCGAACAACTTAACTAGAGCAAAAACCCGTAAAGAAAGAACAAAAGTACTAAATTTCACACTTATGCAAAGTGGGAGTTCGAGTTATTTTTATGGAAAGAGAGAACTGTTTTATTTTTAAAAATAGACTTTTCTAGGCAGCCTATATATATAGGTTTAACCTAGAGAAAGCCCCCAAACTTTTCAGACAAATTATTTTTCAGGTTCTCTTTTCTCTCTCTCTCTCTCTCTCCTCTCCCACTCGTCCGACCCCTCCCCTTCTCCTCTGTCCTTGCTCGGCCGCCAGCATGGGTGGGTCCCCATGGACCCACGCCGCCTCTTCTCTCCCTCTCCTTTTTTCTCCCCTCCGTTTCCCCTTCCCCCGTCGACGCACACACGGCCGAGCCGTGTGTGCCAAACCTGTGTAGGGTTTTTGGTTTGGTTTTTGTTTTGTTTCGATTTTTCTGCTTTTAGATAATAAAAAAATAATAATATTACATTATTTTATTGATTTAATGGTTATTCTAAATTTATTTTAAATAAATATTTATTATTGTATTTGATGAATTTGTATACGATATTCCTTGTGACGACGAACCATTTGCCTAGTGTGTGTTGATAAGCTTGGAATTGTGTTGCTAAGCTTAGATTGAGATAATTCATATTACCGATACTTTACTTTGTTTGTTGTATGCTAGGAGTCCCCCAAATAGCATGTTAGAATGGCTAGGTGGACTAGATAACTTGCATGATGAACTGTAGGTTAGATGACGGGCCTAAACCCCGCAAATTGGTTACACTAACTTTGGTTGTTAGCTGCTATATGATTATGTGACGAGACTACAACGTGATATTTAAGTTGTATGTTATATATATGTCATTGTTGACTATCACGATTGCATACAGTATGATATGTTTATATCATTGTGTTGATTATGATTATCCGTTGTATGAAGAATATGCTAACTTGATTTAAGATCAATATGCACGATTACAACTGTTGAATGGATATGGATGTCCCTGTGATGGCTTTGTAACCAATGCTGATATTGGTAATTGGAATTGTTTAATACGTAGACGTGAGTGTAAGTACGATAATTCTACCGGGTATTCGCCACGCCTTATGATGTAAACCTAACTTGCATTTGGTAGCTATTTTAAGACTATTCTTAATGATAATTGTTTGAAAGCTTGAGAAACAGGATAAGTAGTTATGTCCATCACCTTCCCCTTGTCTTCCTGATCATTTCCATATATAACACTTCTATATTCGGCCTTAAATTGATTGATTTTAGCTCATTAATGGTTTTAGTCAATTAATTAGTCAAACCCAGTCCAATAAAGTCAGCCCAGACCAATAAAGTCAGTCCAGCCCATAAATAGTAAGCCCGGCCCACATAAAAATCAGCTGATTAATTAATTATTTAATTAATCAATTTCTTGGCGAAGAATTAACCCAAAATCTTCCTAAACCGAATTCATGTCAATCCAAACCACTGCTAAATTCTATCCGTAAACCCGCACGGGTATGTAAATACCGTATTTTGTACGGGGTATTGCCATGCCTAATGACGAAAATCCTCAACCTTATATCCGTCGGATAGCTTGAAACTTTATTAAACTGGGTGCACCGGTGCTTGAGAAAGGAAATTGAAGTCGATTTATCAACCCGATCAACTATTAATTATCATTTAGATCGTTAATAATAGCCTAGCCCATCCGATTAATTAGTATTAGCCCAATGGTCTAATTATTAGTTAATTACTCTATTAAATCAGCCCACAAAATAAGCCCAGTCCACTAAGCCATTTTAGATATTTATTTATTTAAATAAATATTGCTTGGCGAAAAAGAAATCTCTTCTTTTCTTCATATTCCCGGAATATTTAGAGCCTAATACGAGTTCACTAATTATCTAAAATATAATTAGCAATATTCCGCATAAACAGAAAAAGGAAACTAAAACTTCATCAGAATCCAACTCTGGCGGCAGGCGCCAGAGACCGGCAAAAGGCGCCAGAAGCCAGGCGGTAGGAAAACCCAAATAGAAGCATAATTTTGTGCAGAGCCAGAGTCACTTTTTCAGAAGCCAGAGTAGGCGGCATGCGCCAGAGTCAGGCGGTTGCCGCCATAACCATTTTACGTATAAAACTTATTTTTGACTCGGATCTTTGTGCAATCTCTCTAATATTTACCCTTATATTCTTCTAAAATCTGGCCATTCTTCATCCCCTTCTATAAATACCCCCCTTATTCCATTCATTCAACCAACTCACTACTATACCATTTTATGCAGATATTTGCACTTAACTAATCAATTTCCAAATAAAGTCTAAAATCTACTCATTTCAAAGCAACCAAACACACTAGCAATTCTTAGCAATCTAGCATCACACAAGGAGCATTTCAAGACTAAAGGCTACTTTCTCAAGCATCATCTCGGCCCAATCTTTGGAGTTTTCAAGTTAGCTATACGCTGCTAAAGGTCCTGAAGGCACCACCTTTTACATTGCTTTCAATTTCTTATATTTCCATCAAGTAGATTACTGGTTTAATGCTTGAAATCTACTAACTTGTGTGTGCATGTGAAGTTCCTTTTGGACATATAGTTGGTAAAGGGTAAGTTAAGGTTTCCGTTCTCAATTTCAATATTGACTAACCTTTCTTTTTTCACCTATGCTCTATTTATTGCTTTATATACGTTATTATCGTTGGCATCACTATACCTAAGCATTGGCATGTGAAGGATCGTGGCAAGAGCCATATGGGACCCTATAATATGAACAATAGTAAAGTGATCATTAGAATTAATAAAAATGATTTTATTTATTATGTGCGTATTAAAGGAATATGGATTGCATGTTTAAACTTCGCTAAATTGATAATCTTGCATGTGTATAAAACGAGTAATATAGATAATTGCATTAGGTTGTTAATGAACCGTGTGGTTTATCTAATTATATTGGAATACATTGAACTAGTAGAGGTTTAAATTTCGTTCCCGAATCCTTGATCTTTGGTTGTGCAAATTGCTTTGCTTAAAACCTTATGTTATTCCTCACGAACAATACGAGAGAATTCAAATGCTTTTACTATACTTAAATCACCTATTAAAATAAGATAATATAAAACGGGTTTTCCAATTGTTTTCCTAATAGTACGTATATGTATGTGTGCTAAAATAATATTGGTGGCGACTCTTGTTCAATAGCATGCGCATTCAACTACCTAGCGGGTAGGTGCATGGGTTTACCTAGTCTAAGTAGATTCATTTCCCTTCGATCGGGGCCCCTGTGCATACAGGGTATACAGTTAAAACTGTATACCCACACGGAGATACAGTCTGCCACGTGGCAGAACCGGACAGAGTCCGGCCGGGTCCTGAACGCAACGTGTGCCAGGCGCACGACACGCCACGTGGCCGTGCGGGACCAATATTATCTTTTTCGACGCGGTTTCTTGGTCTTATGGACAACCTCCCACTATAAATACCCCCCTCCATTCGTCATTATTTCCCACGCCGAGTTTGATGAACTCATTCGTTCTCTCTCTTTTATCTAGCTTAGCATACAACGTACCCCTCTAAACCTTGGTTACTTTGCACCTAATATCCCCCAACCTTGCATACTTTCGTGTTTATACTTGCATTATTCATATTTGTGGAGTCATTAGTCAAATCTCGTCCTGTTTCTCTTGCTTTACATGCATATTGGATAGTCTTACTATAGACCCCAATTCAGGTACTGAGGCACGAACCCCGTTTTCATCACCCATATTATGCAATGTAGCCTATAAGTGTTCAAAGTGATCACTAACATGTAAATTAACCCCTATGTGCTAATAATGGAATATTTTGCATGTTTACACCTTGCCTAATGTTAAATTGCATGTGATTTAAGATGACATAATTAGATAATATTTTGTTATTAGGTTGTTTAATCAATCTGTATGGTTAAAGCGCATATAATCGTATTAATTGTCTAGTAGAGGTACAAATTTTGCCCCCGAACCATTACAGTTTACTGGTTAAAACCTTGCTTGCCAATGTCCCTTTCGGTATTGTCCCTTCGGTATAGTCCCTTTGGTAAATAAATGGCAAGTAAGAGGCATTTCATTTATATTATGCACAAATATCACAATAACCATAATAGGCAACTAATATAAAAAGGTTTTCCAATTGTTTTCCTAATAGTAATTATACTTCAATAAAATTGGTGGCGTCTCTAAGCATCAGCATTCAAACCTACCTAGCGGGTGGACAATCGGGTTCACCTAGATCGAACGGTGATTACTGATCTCCTAGTAGTGACGGGGCCCAGGCGTCTACAAGTGGCGACTCCGCTGGGGATACTTAGAGGGCAAGACTCGAAAAACAATTAATTCAATGATATGCACTTAACAACATTTTTATCTATATATACTGTCATAATATTGCATTTCCATTTGTCTTTCCTTCGAGGAAGTTGTTTAGGCTACCCAAAAGAGCAACCCCCCGATGATATAGTACTCATACAACGAGGGCTATTGGCTACACTTGTCGTTGAATTGAGCCTATGTCATCACATATACACCATTTCCCGTTACCGACGAGGAAATGAACTCGACATGCGAATCGTAACCTCTATAGTTGGGCGATGACCATGACAGTATGAGAACCCCACCTTAAGCCCGCAATATCAAGCTAAGCAATAGCAAAACTAACACCCAATCTAGGTGTGTCAACTGCATATTGCATACGCATACTTGTCGAGTGTACGTGCTATACTATATGTGCTAACCCATTAATGTCTTCATTGTTAAAATCTACCCTAATCAACCAGTAAAATGTACATGTATATGTGTCATGATCATCTCAAAAACGTGTGTCAAGTCGAAACTCTGTCGAAATGGTCACCCGTCACGCGCATCACACCCACGCGCATTACACCCACGCACATCACACCCACGCGCATTACACCCACGCACATCACACTCACGCGCGTCACCCACGCGCACACGCGCGTCACCTCCCACGCGCGTTGTCCGCACGCGTTGTCCTCCTACGCCGCATGCGTCACGCGTAGCCGGCCATCCCCTCTCCCATGTCATCCTGTCTTTGTATGTCATCCTGTCTTTGTATGTCATCCTGTGTTAAATTGCCTGGTTGCATGTCAAGCTAAGCCCAAATGTATGTCGTGACAACCCTTTAGGAGTCAAGTTAGCCCAAAACCCGTGTCAATTGCATGTCAATGTGTGTCAAACGACCTAATTGTGCGTCATGTCATGTCGATTACTGCGTCTAATCAAGCCAAATATGTGTTAAATTGCCTATCTTATATGTCGAGTCAAGACCGTGTGCATCTCAAAACTTGTCAACCCAAGTCAAACCTTGTCAAAATCATGTCAGAACACCCCATGACAAACGTCATTTGCACACCCTACATGCAACGTTAGCACACCACATCAGGATGTGTGGATGACACATGTCATGCACCCATGTCCAAGCCTTGCATGCATGCACTCCTCTCCATATTGCTATGTGTCGAGTCAAGTCTCCCATAGTCAATCCATCTCCCCTTCCCATTCTGTGTCGAGTCAATACTTGTCAAAATGAGTGTCAAATACCCAAAACCAAGTAGCGGCATACGTTGTCCGCGCTTGCCGCACCACACACTCATCGTGTGTCGCCACTCCGGTCTAACATTGTCGTGTTCCATCCCCTTATAACATTGTCAAAACAAATTACACCTCTCCCATTGTGTCGAGTTGTGTCTCCTATATGTGTCGAGTCATTCCCATCTCCATTGTGTCAAGTCGTGTCTCCCACGTGTCGAGTCACTTCCTCCTCCCTTGCATTTCATGTCAACTTCTCCCCATTGTCATGTGTCGAGTCATTACCTTACTATCTTGCGCCGAGTCCTGTCTCCCACATGTCAAAGCATCTCCCTTCCCCATTTTCATGTCAAGTCAATGCTTGCTAAATGAGTGTCATGTTAAGCCATTATCCCCTATACCCATCGCATGTCGAGTAGTCTCCTCTTCCTTGTAACAGGCCATGCCAAGTCTTCTCCCCACTCCCCGTGAGTTGTGTCGCGTAGTTACCATTCCCACATGTCAAACCTATGTCATATGTGCATCCTTCCTGCATCATGTTAACTGAAGCCTATACATGTCAAGTCTATGTCAATCTATGTCTTGCCAATCGTAATATGTGTCGAGCTATGTCAATGTGTATGTCCTACATGCCAAAATGCGTGTCAAAGTTGTGTCAATGCATGTCTAAATATGTGTTGATTTATCAAAATGTGCATCCTACACCCTTTGTTGCATCAAAGTCGGCTGTCCGCCTCCCCTCTGCCATCGTCCAGTCAATTCACCATGTTTAGTCAAAGCAACATCCCCTGTCGTTGCCCAAGTCACGTGCTAAATGTTTCATCCCCCGTTGTATATCACTGCATGTCATCACTCATGTGTCATGTGTCATTGTGTGTCATCACTGCCTTGTCGTGTTTCATGGAAAATTTCCCCCCTATCATCATATCATTGCATGACATTCCCTCATACTATGCCTTACATGTCGTCCATTCACGTAATCACATGTTCACTCCACGTGTCATTGCATGTCCTCACTCCCCTATCGTGTGCCATTGTATGTCATCACATGTCTATCCTTGTAACATTCCATGAGTCATTACGTATAGTATACATGTCCCTTCGTGTGCCATTGCATGTCCCTACATGAGTCATCACATATTGTTGCATAACTCCCATTTGGCATGTCATTCCCTTCACCCCTTTAAAATTCATCGTGTATTCCCCATGTTATTACATATCATCACACGACATTACATGTCTATTCCCTGTGCCATTATGTGTCATCCTCTCGCATGTCTCCCCTCTTGCATGATTGTGTTGCTATGTGCCATTTCTTCTAACAATGTGTCATACATTATCTCGCATCATATACACCGTGTTGTGTCATCTCAAGTGTTGCATCTCTCTTCCCATGTTACTCTATATGTAGTTGTCTACCTACATGTCATGCTTGAGACATCTCCCGTGTCCCATGCATATTGTCAATCCCTCTCCCATGTCGGCTGTTAGACCTTGGTCTCATATTATCGCGTTATACATCTACACCATAAAACCAAGTCGAAACCTTTGTTGTCACCCTCGGTCTTCCCATAGCATAAGTCACGCTGGCTTCTCTTACTTTAGAGTTGGTCACGCCAACATCCCATTGTCCTTACATGTCGACCTCTCTTGTCATAGAGTTGGTCATGTTGACGTTCCCTTGTCATAGCATTGGTCTAGTCGACCTTACCATTTCATGGTGTCGACCAATGTGAAACCCCGTATTTATAAATTATTTTATAAATATTCATAAATGATTTTTAATAATTTTTCCATTTACTTTTAATAGTTTTGATGGAATTATATATGTTAATTCCATAAATGGGTTTTTTGTCTTATCAAATACACTTTCCTATTTTCTTTTGTTAAATGTTAGTTTGATTAGGAAAGCTTTTAATTAGAAAGGGGAACCTTTATTTATTTAATTCTGAAAATTTATGAGAGAAATCTTATTAGGAGGATTATAAATATTCCAAAACCCTAGAGGAGTCTTCTTTTATTTTTCTTTTTCTTTTCCTCCTCTTTCCTCCCTCAAGTCGGCCTCCCCTCTCTCCTCTCCTTGGCCGACGGCCCTAAGGGCCTAACATCTGATTTCTTCATCTTCTCCCTTCTCATATGGATTCCCTTGAAGTCATACACGTTTTCCTCTTTCACCATACTCATAAACATCTGAAAAAGATCACAAACAAACGATTATATGTACGTGTTGTTCGGATTTCTGCAGCACACCCAACTTCAAAAATTCGTAACTATTATTATAGCCGTTCAAATCCAATCTCCACCAGTCCGATTCAACCTTTATAAGTATAGACTCTCTCTACCAAGTTTCGTGACGATCGGATATCATTTGACCTTCCATCAAGACGTTTGATCATAGCTGTCCAGTTTCTTTACGGGATTGGTAACTTCTGACTTTGAACCCTTATATCTTTCTTTATACTCAACGTATGACTAATCTATTTTCAACCCATTATTCTTCAGTCCGTTTAGAACGCTTAGGGATCAAACGGAATAGTTTTTGCATATCATTTGAGCCTTGGTCAAGGATGGTCAAACCAGATTGCCAGTTTTGGACGAATTAGGGTTTTGTCTTTCTTAAGCCTTTTCTTATTATTTCGAGTTATAAAAATTATGGGACTTTTTCCCATTGTTAAATATTGTTATTTTGATGTTTAAACAGATTGGTTTCGATATATAAGATTTATTTAAAGATCATTTGGATTTGCTTCTTATATATACGATTGAAAGAAGATGTTTTGGTTTTGCCTTTCAACATTGAAAGGCTTTGGATTGAGGTAATTCCTACTTACTAAAAGAGCTCCCAGAGAGAGAGGGTGTTTGAGGAATAAACTCCCCTTCCCTACGTCTCCTACTTCTATTGGTTCGTTTTTTCATTAGTTTGTTAATTGTCTAAATTATCGTGTACACTTCTCTCAATAAAAAAATAACTCCTCCGTCGCTCTTTTTTTCTAAATGGGTCGCCCATGTTTTCTAATAAAACTAACCCACATTCTACTTAGAAGATGAGTTCCATAGTAATTACATTCCACAACAACAAAACTACCCATTAGTTAATTTCAATTGTCGTTCATTTCTTGCATATTCTCTCACACAGATTATAGTGAAGTTTTTAGATAGTAGTTGTGAGGAATGTGATATATAATTCTCATTCGTTTTTTGTTCAATAAGGTTCTCCCTATATTACACTCCCCTTCAACATAGTTCTTTTTTTATTTTTGTTGCTTTCGTTCTTCTCACTTCTCAATTATGGTGAAAAGTATTATGTGGGTTTCATATCATTTCTTCACTGTTCAACTTCACTCTTGGTTGCTCTCCCTCTTTCTCCAAAAGCATAGAAGGTAATACTCTGACATAAATAGTATATTTTCTTTTGTGGGTTTCATATTATATAGATTGTTATCCAATTTGTTGGAGGAAATTAAATTAGGGGTTTTATCAAAATTGATTTGGGGGTTTTGTAGTTAGTGTTTTTCTAAAAATATAATGCTCTTAGTTCAATTATGTGTTTTAATTTAATTTTGGTATTATATTTCTATAATTCAATCTATGATATGAAAAAAAAAGATTAAAACTATCCTATAATTTCAAATGGGAAACTGTCTTATCAATTTCTTTAATATAAAGAATTTTCTATTTGGACATGTCATCTACCCAAGCAGCAAGTACTTGCTTATTGTAAGAAGAGGAAGTCCTAGGAGAATGACTTCAAATAGCTGCATTTTGGACAAGGTTTGCAACAGTGTTATCCAGCCTAACTTTACGCGCAATCTCCCTCATAAATAATCCATGGTAGTTTCATATTTTTGTTGTTGTTTCTTAGTTAGTTATTATGGGAAACTTTCAATGTCCGGTGAACTTTCATTAACTTGGTGATGTAGGGAGCCAAGGCCAGGTCGTCATGAAGTTGACCTTTTGAAGTTAATTTCGTGAAGTAATTAATGAACCTTGACGCTATTTCTCAAGTGTCAAAAAAAATAGATAGTACATTTTGAGTTTTGTTTTCTTTTCGACTTTTGAGTCCCAAATTGAGATAATTAAGGTAGCCATGCCTTCAACACTTAACCTTTTTGCTCCCATGACAGATTTAGTAAAAGAAGTCTATCCATTAAATTTGATAAACAAAAATTCTCCAAGATTGATTCTTTTATTCACTGAGACTTTGTTTTTGTCATCTTACTCATTGCAAACTTTATATTTTAAATTTCTATGGTTTTTTTTTTGTCCTCTTTGATTGATCACTTGGAAAGTTAAATAAACCAAATTAGAAGTGGGAGGGTACTGTGAAGTGCAATTTCCCCATAATTCATTCGTTCAATTGTGGGTGGATTTTTCATGCAAAAAGATTTGTTTGTGTTATCAACACATACATGTTATTTCATAGTGTTTGATGTATCAAAACATCAAAGTTACCATTCACATGGCTTGGAAATTTGGAAAGCATTTTAACATTTACACATAGCTTTTGGACGTTGTTTCATCCATTTATATAGTCTATCAATTGCTGGAGTAGGAACACAAGGAAATCATGGTTTTCTTTTGGGAATGGTTTATTACGGAGGCCTGATCTATATTTTACATGCTGCTGGTAATTACAAGGTTCAATCTACAACCCCTTTAGTCAATTTTATGTCCCTAAAGGAAATTTTATTATGTTTTCCAGTGGCTGAGTTTTTCTATAGTTGTTTACCAATGTGTACAAATGACAGTTTTCCAAGGTAGCTGTAGAATCATGCTTTCCCCGTAAGATATAATGGATTTCCATTTAGAATTTTCATTTACCTGAAAATTTTATGGTTTGGACGCACTTGTCATTTAATGGACTATGTAGACATCAATTTAACTAGCCACGAAGACAGTTTTCATTTTCAGTCCAACTCTCTTCCATCCAATGATCTTCTAAAGGTAGTAGTTAAATTTTCCTTCATATATTTTTGGTCTGCTTTAGTAGTAACATGTACTACCTTGGGCTGGAGTTGGTTTTCTCAAGTCATAAAACACTTTCGTGATTGCTGATATTCTCATGTTCTGTGACGCAACTGTGATTGGTTTTCTTAAATTACTGTCTGAACTAAGTTATTATATATAATTGTTTCCGTTTATTTTCCTTTCCGTTAGTTTCATCTCCTTATGTGTGAACATGTTTCTGATATTGAAGAGCAGCAGGTATTTAGTTAGTGCTTGTCCATCTCTCTCCCACTTTGTTTTCTCCCATTAAGTTTTCTGCTTTCATCCCGTAAAAAAAAATATAATTGTTCTTCATTTACTTTTCTTCTCCTCTTCCATTCCAATCATAATTTCCATCACCTTTTCTTTATACTCTCACTTTGTTTTCTCCTATTAAGTTTTCTGTTTTCATCCCGTAAAACAATATAATTGTTCTTCATTTACTTTTCTTCTCCTCTTCTATTCCAATCATAATTTCCATCTCCTTTTCTTTATACTCTGGCACCCTTATTATTTTTGTCTTATACATGTTCGCTATTTCTTCATGTATTGGTTGTGCAACTGTTGTATACAAGTTTCAATTTACAATATTTAGTCATTTATGTTTCTTAAGAAAATTCTATTATTTTATACTTCAATAGCTATGTTTTTCTCTAGCCATTTATCAATCTTAATACCTTTGGAGTTGCAAACTACCTTGAGAAATATAGGAATTATAATGTTCTGTTTTCTTTTTTTCAAGGGAGAGATCATAATTCATACATTGTGAAATCGATGAGAAAGTGATTACTACTCAATACAATTCTTCTATAGGTCTGGGATTATCTACTCAATTAATTGATTTGAGATCCCTCAATCAAAAAAATTACCAACACAATTTCAATTGTTGTGCAGTAGTTGAATAGTTGAGCTATATGTATCATCTACATATCATTATCGATATCTAGATCAGGAAGTATGCACACTGTGGTGAGTCACAGATTGTACTGAGTTATATGTATCATCTTCATACTCATCTGATGTTGATGTTTGTGATTTACTGAGTTGGAATCAAATAGAGGAGAAGGAATCTTGAAAGGAATTGACTTCAAAGCGCTGCATCATTTTCTTCTGCTCTTTTTCGGGAAAGTTCTGACTATCGTACAAGGACCTGGAAATTCCTAGATGATAGGGTATGCCAGTGTCAACAGTGGTCCAGTACTAATGTCACAAAGAGAGGTGTAATACAACTTATAATGAGTGAAAGGTGTGTAGTACTAATAATTTAGTTTAAATACTAAGTAGGATGTTTTTCCAACATCATTAGTCAACTATATATATCCGACCGTGGCAATTTTGTTTTGCATCCATTACCGTTTCATACAGTAAATTGAGTCAAATTCTATATAGTAAATTCAGTTCAACTTCATGCGCGTAGCGCGGGGCATAAAACTATTATCCTATTCATTTTGCGCCCTAGTTTGAACTCGTCATCAGTCGAATTCAGCGGTAGGTACAGTGAGGCCAAGGTATGTATCCAAACCAACATTTCATTCTGGCAAAATATTATTCTATCAGAATCACATCATTTCTGGCCTAATTGTTTTAGTGTTGGGAATATTTCAGAATCACACACAATTTTTGAGTCTCGAAATTCGAGACTAGTTTTCAGCACAAGTACAAAACTAAGAATTAGCACGTTGCAAATTTTATTCCCAACATTAACCAAAGCAAGCCAACCTTTCAAAATTTCTCACAGTTAACATCTTTTTACTTGCTTTTCGTACCTCAAAACAAGCAAACACTTGTTTAAGATAACACTAATGGATTCCGACCGCATTTGGTTTAGCAAATTTCGATAATAGCTCAGAAATGAAAAACATTTGCCTTAGCTTTAGCAGCCTTATACTTCGCTTTAACAATTAATTGCTTGCTCACTGAATGTGTCAGTCAGTCATTTTTCAAATGGGTGAGGCCCCTATTATGAACAAATTTAAGCAGCCTCAGGATGAAAGACATTTCCCTTAACAAAAGCTCTAGGACGGAAAGCATTCCCTTCGCTTCAGCAACCTTTTTTAATAACAACTTTGGGATGAAAGATGTTTCCCATAGCTGGAGAACTTCTTTAATGTGTAGACAAACATATGAATTTTAGCATCTTAGCAATCATATATTTTCTGGAAGAGCTCTTAACACTTAGATATTTTAGTACATCATCAATTAGCAATTAGGATTAGGCACATTTTGCATGTGCTTGTTACTAACCCCTTATCATTATGCACATATATGTTTTGTATGTTTTGTTTCATGACTTTGAGACACGCATTTGGAGCATTACCAAATGTCACACATGTACGCATGCTAAACCTACGTTGCACGATAATACTGTTGCATAATCATTTGCATGTGCCGACTCGGCAACTGTGGCGATACTTTTACCCTTCGCCATGGACTTGGCCTTGGGCTAAAGTGGGGACTTGTAGATATCGTATTAAGTACAAGATATTGACACGCCTTATGACGTAAACCTAACTTGCATTTGACATTTGTTTTAATATTCTTCTTGCTGGCGGATCCTTAAAAGCTTGAGAAACTGGACCCGGAATCGAGTTCATCATCCCCATTAATTATTATTGGTCATTTGGTCCTGTAATATCAACATACTAGCCTTTTAATTAATTGATTTTGGCTTAGAGGCCTAACTGCCATTTAATCATTCTGTCCATTCACAAAACAAGCCCAATCAACAAAATAAGCCCAATCCACAAAAAAGCCAAATATCCATATTTAATTTAATAATCTTGAAAAGAAAGTAATTAATTTTCTTGGAGCAAAATTAACCCACTTTTCTCCCACATATTTCGACCAAAAAAAAAGAATAAGACCAAGTTGTCTTAATTCATTTTGTTAAACCAGATAAGATTTCATAATAAACGACAAAAAGAAAAGAATCCTTCCCAAATACACTCTGGGGCGTCGCGTTGGTCTAAGCCCAAATTGTGTTATTCGTAAAATAAAGAAAAAGCAACGCGAATTGGGACGGACCAGGGCTGGCGTGTGTCTGGCGCGAGAAGGCTTCCTTTTCGCGCAATGAGTGGTATTTCTCTTATTTTATTCGGAATCCAGCTATATTTTCTTTCCAGATTATTTTTCTTCGGTCGAACACCTCACATCCCATACTATAAATGCCCCCTCCTACCACTCTAGCTAAAAAGACATCTCATTCATGTAACGTTAGTATGGTGAATTATCTCCTCCATTCTACGTAAATCACACCCTCTTCCTCATAATTCTCACACTACTCTACACATATAAACAATACTATCCTAGACTAAAATCAACTAAAGGTTCTAAGAAACACATAATCAAGCACCTATCAAGCATAATCAGGCACCTTTTCAAGCATCCAAGCATCGTTTCAAGAGGCAAGGAAGATCAAGACAAGCAAGTTATGTTTCTCAAGCTGTGCAAGCGTCTACTTCACTGTAAGAGTCTTTAAATAAACTTCCAAACACGTACTGAAGACAAACATATCTCCCCTCTTCCCCCTCAACAAAGTTCTTTTCATTTACGCATTGTCCTTTAAATCATCACCTATAATTAGTTGTAAATTGAAATAAATTAAAGTGGCATGTAGCTAATTAACCTAAATATGTGTTTAAACAGAACATATAAAATATATCCTCTTTCTAATTGCTAATTTTGTTTGTTTGCTAAATGTTCAAATGCAAGGAGCTCTTCTCACAAGTGAACATGATTGCTAAGAGTTGCTTATTTGCTCGAGTATTCGTCAACACTAATTTGCTAAAGTCAAGGAAAATGCATTTCATTTCCAGGACTGCTAAATTCATAAGGGGATGCATCACCCATATGAAGAATGACTTGTACTATTGCAACAAAGTCATTATTTGCTAAAGCCAAGTATAAGGCTGCAAATCCACATGTGGTCGCGATCCACAAGGGAA
>ONZK01004991.1:9961-21848 GCA_900322385.1 Pharnaceum exiguum | reverse complement strand
CATGTCCTGCAATGAAAAATCGTTAGTATCCAATATATCCATAAAAATATAAAGTCGCGGAAATACATGACAATCCCAAAAACGCATGAGTAAGCAAAACACAACATGCACCACATGGACACTAGACTCGACAAATTCTCACCTGCTAACCCTATACCCTATCCTAACAGATCTAACACCCCTACCCTAACAGTCTAGTACCCTAATCCTCATTCTCTAAGAACTCTTATCTACGGCCATGTCCTCGCTAAGTGATAGGTGAGTCATATCATTTCTAATGCATTCACCCTATTCCCCTTCATTCCCCTCCTCTTTTTGCTATCTCCCAAACAGGTTAAAAATTTCTCCTCTATTCCTCTCCCTTCCCCTCTTATGACTGCCAAACAAAGTAACAACTTCCCTTCCCTTCCCTTTCCTTCCCTTCCCTTCCCCTCCATTATCCTTGTTTCCCCTCCCTTCCCCTGTCCTCCCTAACTCCCATACAGGGTGTGTGTTAGTCCGTTTCAATCAATCAATTAGAAAAAAAGAGGATATTTTCCCTTACGGGGTGACATTTCTCGTATTAAAATGATCGTGCGTATCTCCTCAGCTCCGGAGATTGAATTCTATCCTTTGAAGAATTGGATCTACATAATAGTCTTCCTCTCATATTTTCTTTGTTTTGTGAGAACAAAATACCATTATACCAGTAGTTTGTAACATTAAATATCTTATACCAAATTATATATAAACGGTACAGTGAGAAGGATCTTAGTGCCAATTGGTTAACCATCCAAGTGAATTTTCTTTTACTCTGAAAAAATATTGGAATTTAGTTTAGGCTTTTCAGAATACAGATTATGAAAGGATATAGAAGCTAGGCATCCTCCTCTCGGGGAGAATAAATCCTCTGTACCACTCACTTCCTGTAGGCAATTACTCGGTGACATTAACGGATTAACACTATGTTATCAGTTCATCACTCATCAGGCCCCCCTCACGGCTACCTCGTACCCGCCGGTACGACAGCCCTCCATGGACAAATCTAAGTATCTAACAACTATAATATCCCACTGTCGTGGTTCACGTCCGCCCTTGTTTTTTCTCCCCAATAGTACCCCTGCGATGCGAATTTCACCCAATTCTTCTCTCTTTTGCCTCCCCTCACAACTTAGCATTGATCAGTTAAGAAAAAAATAGTACCTATTCTCGAAGAAAAATGGATAACAAACTTTTTTTTCCCATGTTTGTGTAAGCCCAAAAGTGCTTCAATACTATAATTTAAAGTTAAAAAGTCAAAATTCCACTACAACGAAAAATAACATTGTATCTGCTTTTCAAAAAAAAAAATAACATTGTATCTGGGTGAGGAAAATGGTTATATTTGAAAATCGAAAATGCGAAAGATCTCCGTGACCACCATTAACGCCTTTTGGATTTATGCTTTGAAAATAGCAACAATGGTTGGCATCACGCTATGTCCTCGTCAGTCAGTATAGCGAAGGTAGATACTGTTTGGTGTTGGTGCATTTAGAGGTTGCTAATGGAGAGAGTGAAGGAAGAAATTGGGGACTGATTGGGACGCGGTGTTGGTATGGTAAAACACTAGGAGATTCACTTAGGTGAAAACAATGAACCCATGAACTAAAGTGAAAACATAAATGAAAAGTGAATTTGTAACCACATGGAGATTCACTTAGGTGCATTGTAAAACGACAACTAAATTTTCCATTGTAACAGCACAATTGTTTTGCCAGACAAGAACCCAGAGAAGCAATAAACTAACAAACCTATATAAGATCTAATTATTTTAGCTTTAATAATATTCCATAGAGGAATCCTACTGTGAAATCAGCATTGAAACATATTCTAAACAGTCTCATGCTTTAGGGGCAACCCAAAATGGATCGAATTTCCACTCTTCTTTAGCGTCAAAGGGATATGGAAGGATGGTGTTGTCTTTCATGTTGAAAATTCCTACTTCGACAGACTTCCGGCGGCCGTATCGCTGGCGTATACTGAAATAGATACAATCAGGAAGCATACCCGGAATCTCACCACAAAAAGAGTGATTATGGCCAATAAACATTGACTTCCCATCTAGTGACTCCAAAAGAGTGAATCGACTATTCTCAAAATCGACTCTGAAAACATCTAAGTATAGAGTTGTCTCAATCTTTTCATCCTCCTTGAAGCTACGGTAAACATCAACCGTTATGTCTTCTTCCCCAAAACACAGTTTGCAGTAATACCTCAGAATAACCAGCAGATCTCCATTGTCCAAGGCCACGGCATAACGATCATACTCACATTTACCCCTCACTAACTTAACCGGGTCTGGCCCGTCTAAGTCTTCAAGGAATCCATCCTCACTAAAATAATCCATGTCTTCGAAATATTGACGTGAAACCTCTATGCTCTTGTTATGGATACGTAAGGTATGTACATATGGTCCAAACATATCATTGTGCGTGCCATAGAATACGTTATTAGTACTAGAGAACACAAGCTGCCAATCCTTCCCCTTTAAACCATCCAGATAACTCAAATCTGGTTCGAACCAACTGAATTCTTGAGTCTCGTTATTCAATTTCATGCCAATAGGGAAATAAGAGACATTGGGGTACTTGTCGTTGTAGTGTTTTTGATTGGCAGCCACGATACAATTTGGGTTCCAGGGGTCTGGATGAGAGAGTGTGAAATTTGACAAAAGAGATTCTCCTTCGTACATATACTCAGGTTTAAACTCACTCCAGTCGGAATAACGATTAGAATTAAACTCCCAGTTCGGATCTGTGAAGCGACGGATGGTAGACAAAGGAGGAAGGGCAACGATGTTATTTTCGTTATTACGTTTGTATGGGTCAACCAGGTAGACTGAACCCAACCCGTGATGATCCACAAAACAGAGCCATCCATGAGTTGAACCAGCACATATCGTGGTACACGGGACTCCAAAAGACTTCCCGCGGTTGATTCGGACAATTAAGTTATCGGTTACGTTATAGAAACTCAGTTATTTTCTCAGGAGCAAGCATGAGCCATGGGGTTTTGGGGTTCGGTAGCCTGTCCATGTATACTACCTCCGGGTCTGAGGCGTTGACCACTGGCTTTCTGAAGTAACTAACTAACTCGCAAGTAGGATCAATAGCCGAAAAAGGGTCTTCAGTTCCTAGGCGACCTATTCCGCGGACGAAATCAGTTTCTAGTAGTTTGCTAGCCATTGTACGTACGTAGAGGTGGCTGGCTGGGACAAGGGTAGGGTAAGAAGAAATTGAAGTTTATAATTTTATTTTCTCTGAGGTGAAGAGGAAGTTTTTGGTTTTGGGGGCAGGAGGACGCGCGTTCATATAGGGTTACAACAATCGATCGGCTCTGCTCTTGTTTTTGTTTTTTAATTTTTTTGACTGTGTGCTTTAATTTTGCGGTTTCAAGATTGAAATTTTTATTTTTTTATGACAGGGGTCAATGAATATACTCCTTAATCAAAAGAGAACCCGTGGAAAGAAAAAGTAAAAATAATTTGTCAAACAGTGATACAAATTCAATAGCAGGAACTAAGCATACTCGGAAAATATATATACGGGCATATGTTGTCGGGTAGCTAGATTATTCCTGGTTCTCGCATGAAGGCATTCGCCGCCAGAGAGTCCCTGTTGAGACGAGAGCCTTCACCTTGACACAAGTCGGCTTGAAAATTTGTCGCTCGTTCCTTTTCCAAAATATCCTTCGTATCGGAAGAATATAATACCGTGTAGTTAATGGCCGTTCCCAACTGGTCGAAGTTTGTAGTCGAGGAATAATTAGGTGGGAGTGGGGTAATTATATTGCCTTACGGGGTGTGGTTGGAAGAGTACCGTGTAGTTAATCCAGACCGAAGTTGTTCTTTAAGAGGGGACTGATAAACAAATGCCTTATTGATCTGATCATATAGTGCTTTGTTCTCTACGGATCGGACATCAATCGGAAGGGCAAAGGTAGGCTAGTACACTACAAGAAAAAGCAAATTCTGCAATCAACTACAGATTATGAGTTACAAGAAGTCTAAGTCAAAAGTCATAAAGACTTGGCAATTCGTTAGAGTTGGTAGCTTTGGATAGATGGATTTGACTAACTAAATTTGTACAGCTTGTTGATTTGCAACTGGTTGAGGTGAAAAGGTTAGCTGAACCAGCTATTTACCAAACAGAATTTCTGAATCTTATCAGTTGTCTTTTTGCCCTTATTCTATTTGCACCCCTCACTACAGGAAAAATCTGTGCACTCCTTTTTTTTCCCAAAATACCCCTAGCTAAAAACCCCTAATCCCCCATTCCCCTCATTCAGCCGTCACTCTCCATTTCCTCTGTTTCTCTCTCTACTTACAATCTTCCTCCTCCCTCAACTGCGGTCACCCGCCATTGACACCGCCTCATCTCCCCACCAGCCGCGCCACCGCCCACGATAACAGGTAAGCCCTTTTAGCAGTTTTGGTTCATAATTTATGATGTTGTAATCTCCCAAATCTCTTTCTCCTTGTGAATATAGTGGACCCAATTTTATGTAGTTGATTTTGTTCGGATTTGTTAAATGTCTTGTTACATGATTATGAGTTCTGAACATTTGAGGCTACGGTGGATTTTTCACGAGCCATGTAATACTAATGTGATTATCAATTAACAGCACATTCTAAACTCAGATTTCCATTTTTTAATGTTTTTCTTTTTGGGCAGGTCAGAATGGTTTTCATTATCGCACTGAGATGAACAAGAACATATACAAACTTGGGAAGGCTGGTCAGGAGGTTTAGTTAGCTATGACTGAATCTGATAGGACTGAGTAGGATATCACGCCAATGGGAGGATTTCCTCATTATGGTATATTTAAAGAAGATTATATCATGATCAAGGGTTGCTGTGTTGGTCCTAAGAAAGTAGTACAAACTTGTAGAAAGTAGTACAAACTTGTACCTCCGCAGTAAACTTCAAGCATACAAGTTGACTATCATAAAAAGGATAGGACTGAGTTGATGGCGTTTCTTTTGTGTAAAGAGAAATAAAGACTGAAAGATGATTTTATTGGAAGTTTGTCTGACCTTTATATATGTTTCTGCAGCCTGATATACTTCCAGTCCAGATCTTGCGGATAGGGCAGCTGATTATTCTCAGTGTACCATCAGGTAGTGGTTTTGCCTAATACATATTCTGTTGTTTAATAGTTGTTGTGGGCACTCAACACTCTGAGTCACTTTGATCTGGTGTTTGAAAACAATGAAGAGTTTATGCTGCCACTGATCTTGTATCTGCTCAAATTGGACAATTTACAATCAACTAGAATTTCGTGAATACATGTCTTGTAGATGGATGAAACCTAAATAATCTACTGCCAGCATCCACCAATATGAAGGCCACTTCTAATGTGTTTTCTCCATTGTAGAGATGCAGTTATTAGTCTTTTTATTGTTGCTAATTAATCTGTTCGATCTTCTTTTTTGTATATAGCCTTTTTATTGTTGCTAATTAATCTGTTCGACTTTTTTTTTAGATGGATGAAAAAAAAATTCTGGGAGATTACAGGGTCGAAATATATATAACAGCATCAAAAATACGTGGAAGAAAAGGAGTTAAGAAACGTCGACCCTATAGATCGTCGACATCGGACAAGGGAACACAAGATGAGCAGGAACGAGAAACTCGAGATACTCAAGAGGAGGAGCGTATCATGGAAGAGCCAGACGAGGAATGTGACAGAGAAGTAGAGGAGTGGATTAGAGAACAGGAGCGGAACATTGAGGAAAGTGACAGAGAAGTAGCAGGGAGACGGAGTGAGGCAGATGAGGAGGAAGACATCCCGATTAGTGAGGATGACATAGTTGTCAAAGGTGTAAAGAAGAGGAAGGCAATGGCAACTGCTCCATTGGCAGCACCAGCTCCCGGGGGTCCTTTTATAGTGGAACTCATACCTAGCTATAGTACCCACCGAGCATCAAAAATATGGAGTGGAGAGGTATTAAATTAAGTATCCATAATATATTCAAAATTTTATTTTATTTTTGTTTAAGATAGTAAGTATTAATATTTTTGACAATTGTTTTCAGCGTTTGCCCATATTGAAAGTTATAAGTGGGGAAGGCCGTTTGAAAGAGCTTATGAAAGAGCTAAATGGATCATCACACTTGAGGAGTGAAATCGAGAGCTCTAGCTTGATGGACTTACACTTTTGCACATTTAAACAGCTTAATGCTCCATTGATAACTGCATTTGTAGAGCGATGGCACCCTGAGACATGCTCTTTCCACCTACCATTTGGCGAGATGACCATCACACTATATGATGTTCAGGAGATATTAGGACTTCCTGTTGATGGAGAGCCTGTGTGTAGTAGTATGGATGATGTGAACCTTAGGCGAGAAATTAGAAGGACTTTTGGGGCTTCAAAGGAAGAAGTGAATAGAGAGATCAGGAAAGGTGGGTTACGTATGGAGTGGATAAAGGATTGCATGGGGCCGAAGAAGTACAATGGCAAGGCGGTTGGCTATGCCTCACATGCCTCTACGGGTAATGAGGCAATTCGGTTTTGTTCAGTCAATACCCCCGCCCACGATTAGACCTGTGCATGCTTATTGGAGTGAAAAAGCTGTGACGTGTGATATTCAATATGAGCAGATGTTATCCGTTTGGGAGACGCGTCACTCAGTGTCTCGTAATCTAGGTAAAAGATTTTTGATACCTGGTGAGGCCTCATCATATTTTATGGGATGGTTTTTACCGAGGACACATCCTCGAGTCACACCTGGAGAGGATCAGCTTGCTCCTAACCCAAGCACCGACAACTACCAACGTATGCAAGCATATTTTCAAGAATTGCTACCAATTATACGTACACGCCGGAGAGTACGCATACGCATGAGCATTGTGGAGATGCAACAACGTGTGGAGAGTGCTTGGGTTGCCATGGGTGGCATGTTACCAGAGGATAGTGAGTCCGAGTCAGATGAGTAGTTTATGCTAATCTATTAGTCTATTAGCCTATTAGAATAAGAATTGCCAAACTGATGTGATTATGCTAGTGTTTTGTTGGGGGAAAATGAGCAGGGCTCCTGTAATTTTTTTTCTTGATACTGTAGTAGCTCATTGGCATTTTGTAGTAAAAATATATTGCAAAAAAAAAAAATGTTGCAGAAGATCTTTAAAATTATATTGTAATCTTTTAAGTTGCCATGAATTATTTTGTAATCTTTTAAGTTGCCATAATTTTTGAATTCTAAAGTAGATATACTAATGTATAACTTCATATTTTCATTCACATTATCGAATTCAAAAAAATATGACTAGTTCTAGTGAATACATTGATTTACAGAACGATGAGTTTGCAAATTTGGATGATGATGAGTATTTTTTTAACATGATCAATTTTCATGATTTTGAAGAATCTGTAAGTGTTTCAACTTTTATGGCTCTGTTTTTTTGTTGTTTTAACTGTTTTCATCATTGTGAGCGTAATCATGCGAAATATTAAAGTTTATCGTCACATGTTATGGCCAGCATTGCCATAGTTAATTGACCCACTATGGTAGTACTGGCCATACACTGAGAAATACTATGGTCGTACTTGCCATACACTGAGAAATACTATGGTCGTACTGGCCATACTCTTCCAAATAACTGTGGCCGTACTGGCCTTACTATGCGTAATTATTGTGGCATAGGTGGCCATACTCTCATGCGAAATGGGGTACCATACTATAGCGGTATTGTCTAAAATCTATTATGTATATTGATCTCGTGTTGATGACTTTAATTGTAGGCCGATGAAGATGAGAATGACAATAGCGAAAATTGTGCCTCGCCAATTGAAAAGGATGATTTCAAGGATTTGTTCACCACTAGTGAAATTTTCACAAGTCGAGCTGAAGTAGAAAAGTGGGTGAAGCAAATAGGAGTTGATAATAATATGGTGATCAATTGTAAAAGATCTAAAAATTGTGATTGGCTTGTTCGTGGACGTGTTACTTATGTTTGTGAAAGGAGTGGCAAAAGTAAAAGGAAAAACCCTCATTATGAGGGTGAACGTGAATGTAGCACAAAAAGGTGTGATTGTCCTTTTGCACTATCGGCGGTTGAGATTCAACTGGGAAAATGGGTGTTGCGTGTTCGTAATGCAACTCATAATCATCCTCTACTATTCTATAAGCAGGGGCATGCGTACCTTGCGAGAATGACGGCTGGCGAATTATTGACACAAGAATTAACAAATAGTCATGTGGATCCAAAAAATATATTGTTGACATTGAAGCGTATCAATCCCAACAATTGCACATCAGAAACACAAGTTTACAATGCTCGACAAAAGATGAAATCTCATTTAAGAGGTGCACGTACTATCATGCAGCAAATGATGCACTATATTACCACGCATAACTACACTTACTGGCAATGAAGAGTTCCAGAAACAGACATCTTAAGCGAGATCATGTTCGCTCATCCTGATTCTTTGTTGTTGCTAAGGAAATTCTCCACTGTCTTGCTCATGGATGCCACATATAAAACTAATGTGTCAAAGGTCCCCTTGTTCCAAATTGTTGGATTCACTTCTGTTCAAACAACATTCACTGTTGCTGTTGCGTACATGTCATCAGAGAAAGGAGATAGTTACAAATGGGTACTACAGAAACTTAAATGTCTCTTAACTGAAGCGTTCTTGCCCGAAGTTATTCTTAGTGATAAAAATATAGCGTTGACTAATGCAATAGCAAGTGTTTTCCCCCCTCCAACGACTACTCATATGTTATGCAGGTATCACATATGGTGTCGGGTCTACGACCAGGCAAGGAAAAAATCCGGAGGACGCTTGCCATTTGCGAAATCCTTCGTCAAGCGATTCAAAGATGTCATTGAATCTCCGAGTATTATGGTGTACAACGAAAAGTTGGATGCAATGAAGTCTGATTACCGACAGTCTTGGGGAATGATGAAATATCTGATGAAGCATTAGTTGGATGAGCATTACATGAAAATAGCGTCGCCGTGGGTTGACAACGTCCATCATTTTGGAACATACACGACAAACAGGTATCGCTAAATTATATTTTTTTTTGCTATAAAAAATTGCAATTTCGTATTTTTTCTTGTAGAAGCAATATGGCAAGTCTCGCCATAACAGTTTACTCTGACTATGGCGACACTGGCCATACTAATTGTCATATGGCGGTATCCGCCATAATATTTGCTATTATTATGGCTGAAGTGGCCATAACTTGTATTCTGTTATGGTACGGCTGGCCATAGTACAAAAAATATGGCCGTTCGCACCATAGTGCCTTAATATTATTTATGATTTATACGTAGTAATGAGCTAAATATTCTTATTTCATTTTTTTTGCAGGGCTGAAAGTCACCATGCTCGGTTGAAAAACATGTTGAAAATTTCGACCGAAGAGTTTGACATAGTGTGGCCAAAGATACACAGTTTATACTGCTTGGATTTTGACAGGGTGAAGGGGCATTTTGAGTATTCCCGAACTAAGATTCCCCACTTTGCGCTTGAAGATCCATTCTTCGAGAATATTATGAATAAAGTTTCCATTTGGGCCCTGAAACTTATTAAAAAAGAATGGAAGCGAGCGGGGGAAGTCGGTGAGAATTCTTCCACATGCGGGTGTTACTTCAGAAGAACTCATGACTTACCGTGTTCACACGAGTTAGCTGCATACGCTTCACAAGGATTGCCATTACCACTCTCTGCAATTGATAACTTTTGGAAGAATTTGGACATTAAGGACCAAGGTCCATTGAGTATCTCCATAGTCATGAATCCTCAAGATACTGAGGTCATTATGCAACAAGTTAGTAAAGATGTTCAGAGTCGTGATCCTGCACAACAAGCAACACTAGTATCTCGGATATTAGAGGTAGTGAAGCCGGCAGAAACTTCCTTACAGCTTCCTCGATGTGAATCACAAAAAGGTCGCCCAAGGAAAGAATCAACCCGTCGAGAACTATCGGGTTGGGAATTTCCATTGCCCTCATCTTCTCCCACGACTCCATCATCTCAAGTTCTGCCATTATCCGCTACTTCAACTCTTGGTGCAAGACGTGGTGGAGGACATGCCTCGCTCCCACCACCTACTCCTCCTACACCACATTCACTTCCTTCCATTACGAGGCCTATAACTCATTTTGCATATACAACTCAAATTAAATCGGTATGCTGCCATATGTTGAACATTGGTGGGAGGTTGAAAGTGATGGCAACTGTGGATTCAAATCTGTAGCACACCATCTTTGGGGTAATCAAGAACTGTGGGCAAAGGTGCGACAAGGTCTACTTGATCATCTTCGAGAACATGAACAATTTTATGACACAGTGTTCCAGCTCTTCAATGTCAATGTCATTTCAACGAAACTTGATTGGTTTCATCGAGGCTTTGCCCCTCAATACTATTGGTTAGAGTCTCCAGATATGTTGTGGTTGATTGCCTCAAGGTACAAAAAGATTGTTGTCAACCTTGATCCAAGTGATCCAATCTCTTTCTTTCCCTTGATGGCCCATCCGACTGAAGCTCCTGTTACTTGGGACGACGTACTCACGTGTAGCATTTGTGAATGGAAACCATTACATCCCTGTGATACTTGCAAATAACAGCCCACTTCCCCGGCTTAACTGGAGATGGTCGTCTTACAGAAATCAACTTCTCCACGGTTGGGATGTTCCATTTCAACAAAGAATTGATGCTTACAATGTTCTTTACCCTCCAACTGATGGCTCAGTCTATAATCTTAGTTCTCCTTAGCTTAGATATATGTTACTAGGACTTTGTCTTATTTATTAATTTGGTTGTTCAATAGACGTACGACGTTATTGGTTCAAACAATTATATTGTATGACACAGTAATTTTTTGTCGACTTTTACCATTTTTTTCAGTAATGGAATTTATAATGCATATTAATAAAGTATATATTGTTAATACGAATAAATTGTTCCATTAGTTCAGGTATGGCCAAGCAAGCCACGTTTTGTTCAACAAGTATGGTGGACAGTACCATATTTTAGCGTAAAACTATGGCCGCATTAACCATACCGTGTGTGATTATGGCGAATTGTGCCACATAATATACATTTGTATGGCCACATCCGCCATAAAAACCCATTTATTATGGTATCATTTGCCATAGTTAACAAAATTATCGATGACTCTACCACAATGATAGGATAAGTTATGGCAGCATCCGCCATACTAAAAATTGCTATGGCGAGCTTCACCATAATATGTTGCGAACTATGGCGACTACGGCCATAGTTGTACAACAAGGTATGGGCAAGCCGGCCATATCAGTTAGAGCTTAGAGAGAGAAAATTAAGACAAAAAATCGGCGCTACTTTTTTTCCCTTTTCCTTTTTTTTTCCAGCTTTATATATAAGGGTATTTTGGTACAAACCAAAAGGAGTGCACAAAAATGTAATGTAGTGAGGAGTGCAAAAAGCACCCCTCTTTTTTTGGTCAACCCAACTAAGGAATAACAAGCTGGTCCAACAAACTGACTACCATACAGGGCCAAAGTGTTGAAATACTTCTAATATCCAAAAAGCACAAGTAAATGGAGCAAATAACCGTCATGACAGTACTACTCACCCTTTGTGCCATGCGCCCACGCGGGTAACCACTTCACAAAATGGTTCACGGAGGCCTATATTTGGCCACTGAAAAAGCAAAGATCTTCGTTGCTGCCAAATTAAGATCTTTCATTTATCAAAATAAATTATGTGCACCCAATCAGCGTCAGATCCTATTAAGGACATGGAGTGACAGATGAACACATTCTACCATACTCCTAGGAGTAGGGAGCAACATACTCCCTATGTATTTTATACTCCCCTTTAGAAAAAGAAAAAAGAAAAATACCCAATTTATACAAAATACTCATTTCC